>CAUYRT010050231.1:0-11979 GCA_963574885.1 Lepilemur ruficaudatus
ACAGCAACCTCAAACTCCTGGGCTCAAGTGATCCTTCTGCCTCAGCCTCCCGAGTAGCTGGGACTACAGGCATGCGCCACCATGCCCGGCTAATTTTTTACATATATTTTTAGTTGGCCAATTAATTTCTTTCTATTTATAGTAGGGACGGGGTCTCGCTCTTGCTCAGGCTGGTTTCGAACTCCTGACCTTGAGCAATCCTCCCGCCTCGGCCTCCCAGAGTGCTAGGATTACAGGCGTGAGCCACCGCGCCCGGCCTTACACTATTATTTTTGAGTCAAGTCTTATCAAGGCTCTTGTGTCGTTTCTTTTTAAACTTTTTATTTTGAAATAATTATAGATTCACAGGAGGATGCAAAAGAAATGTACAGAAAGGTGCTGTGCACCTTTCCACCTAACCCCTCCCAATGTTAAAATTTTGCATAAATGATAGAGTGATTCCTTGTATCAAAATCAGCAAATTGACATTGGTGCAACCTATAGAGCTTATTCAGATTTCACTAATTATACATGCACTCATTTGTGTATGTAGTAGCTATATGCAATTTCATGATGTGTAGCTTTGTGTAGTCATGACAATTAAGATACTTGACTGTACCTAACTACTGAGAATTCTTTGTGCTGCTCCTTTGTAGCCATTGCCACTCCCTATTGTTCCATCTCTAACCTCTGGCAGCTGTCAGTCTATTCTCCATCTCTGTAACTGTGTTAGCAAATGTTATATAAATGGAGTCATGAAATATTTATTCTTTTGAGATTGGCTTTTTTTAATTTTTTTTACACAGCATAATTTCTTTGACATCTGTCCAAGTTGTTGTATGTATCAGTAGTTCCTTCTTTTTTACTGGTGAGTAATATTCCATGGTGTCTTAGTCCGTTTTGTGCTGGTATAATAGAATACTTGAGATTGGGTAATTTATAAAGATCAGAAATTTATTTCTCATAGTTCTGGAGGCTGGAAGTCCAAGATCAAGGCACCAGCTTTTGGTCTGGTGAGGGCCTTCTTGCTGTGTCATCACATGGCAGAAGGGTGAAAGAAAGTGAACCCACTCATGACCTAAACACTTCCCAAAAGGCCACACCTTCCAACACTGTTGCATTGGGGATTTAAGTTTCCAGCACATGAATTTTGGAGGGAACACATTCAAACCATGCACATGGTGTGGATGTGCTAAGGTTTAACCATTCACGCATTGAAAGACATTGGGGTAGTTTCTAGTTTGGGGCTATTGTGAATGAAGTGACTATAACTTTTGTGTGTAAGTTTTTTTGTGAACCTTCATAAGTCTTCATTTCTCTGGGATATAGGCCCAAGAGTGCATTTGCTGAGTTATATGGTAGGTTCATTTTTAGTTTTATGACAAACTGTCAAATTATTTTCCAGAGTGGCTTTACCATTTTATATCCCCATCACCAATGTGTGAGTGATCAAGTTTCTGTAAATCCTTAAATAGCATTCAGTGTGAGCATTATTTTTTAATTTAGCCATCCTGATAGGTATGTAGTGATATATCATTGTGGTTTTAATTTGCATTTCCCTAATGATTAATGGTGTTCAATATCTTTTTGTGTGCTTATTTGCCATGTTATGTCCTCTTCAATGAAATGACTATGTGTGTCTTTTTCCCATTTTCTAATTGGAATTTTTGGTTTTTAAATAATTGAATTTTAAGAGTTCTTTACATAGTCTAGACAACAAGTCCTTTGTCAGGTATGTGATTTGCAAATATTTTCTCCCAGTGTGTAATTTTTTTATTCTCTGAACAGGGGAACAAAAGTTTTAATTTTGATGTTCAAATTATCATGTTTTTCTTTTATTGGTCCTGCTTTTGGTGTCAAGTCTAAGTCCTAGGTACCAGAGATTTTCTCTACTGGTTTTTATTTCCTTAAAAGTTTTATAGTTTTATGTTTTACATTTAAATCCTTGATCTGTTTTGAGTGAATTTTTTTTTATGTGGTGTAAGGTAAGAGTCCAGCTTCATTTTGCTTGTCTGTGGATATCCAGTTTTCTCAGCACCATTTGTTGAAAAGACTGTCCTTTCCCATTGAGTGGCTTTGGCACCCTTGTCAAAAATTATTTAACCATATATGTGAGGGTTTATTTCTGAGCCACCTATTCTATTGTTTTGGTCTGTCTTTATGTCAGTACCATACTGTTTTGGTTACTGTAGCTTTTGAGGTTTTGAAATCAGGAAATGTGAAACTTCCAACTTTGTTCTTTTTCAAGATTGTTTTGGCTATTCATGGTCCCTTGAGATGAACTTTAAGATGAGTGTTTTCTATTTCTGCAAAAAAATATTGTTGGGGCCAGGCACAGTGGCTCATGCCTGTAATTCTAGCACTCTGGGAGGCTGAGGCAGGCGGATCGCTCAAGGTCAGGAGTTCAAAACCAGCCTGAGCAAGAGTGAAACCCTGTCTCTAAATAGAAAGAAATTAATTGGACAACTAAAAATATATATAGAAAAATTAGCCAGGCATGGTGGCACATGCCTGTAGTCCCAGCTACTTTGGAGGCTGAGGCAGAAGGATTGCTTGAACCCAGAAGTTTGAGGTTGCTGTGAGCTAGGCTGACACCACAGCACTCTATCCGGGGCAACAGAGTGAGACTCTGTCTCAAAAAAAAAAAAAAAGTTAGGATTTTTATAGGGATTACATTAAATCTGTAAATTGCTTTGGATAGTATTGACGACATGTGATATTGTGAAGTACATATGTGGTCTTCCTCCCTCATTTCCTGGCATACAACTCTTAAAGTTCTTGGAATCTTCAAAGTATTGTGTCTTTTTGAATGCTAATGAGTTGACTGAGGTCTGGCAGCTCCCCTACCTAGCATTACTGGTGGGGACCGATCAACTGAAAGTCTAAGGATGGATTAGAGGGTTGAGACTTTAAAACTCATTCCCCAACCTCCAGGTAAGGGAGAGTGCTGAAGGTTAAGGTGATCACCAATGGACAATGAAGGTTTCATAGAAACCCGAAAGGATAAGGTTCAGAGAGCTTTTGGATAGCCAAACATATGGAGGTTTCTGGAGGGTGGCCTGCTGAGAGAGGGTGTGGAAGTGTAGCCTCACTTTGGCCAAATAGAATAAACCTTTCTCTCTCTCCAAGCCCCAGTGTCAGAGTATTTGGGTTTAGCTGTGCATAGGGTACATGAGCCTGAATTTGGGATTCTGCAACAGAAGCTCTGCACCCCTTCCTGCATGCCTTGTGCTATGCATCTCTTCATTTGTATCCTTTGTACATAAGTGTTTCCCTGAGTTCTGTTAGCAAATTAATTGAACCTAGGGAGGAGGTCATGGAAACCTTGATTTATAGCTGGTCAATCAGAAGCACGGGTAAAACAACCTGGGGCTTGTGATTGGCATCTGAAGTAGGGTCAGTAATGTAGGACTGAGCCCTCAACCTGTGTCCAGGCTGATAGTGTCAGAATTGAATCGAATTAGAGAACACCAGCCCCTGTCCACTGAAGAAACTGCTGCAGAATTGATTGGTTTTGATGGGGGAGAAATCGCCATACACTTTTTGGGGACCAAAGGTCAGAGAATTCTGTGTTGATTGTTGTGTGAGAGCAGAGGGAAAACCATTTTTCTACAGAGACATCTTGACAATGTTACGTCTTCTGATTCATGAATATGTGATGTTTTGTGTTTATTTGTATCTTCTTTAATTTCTTTGAGCAGTGTTTTGTAGTTTTCAGTGTATAAGTCTTTAGCCTCCTTGGTAAAATTCTATTGTAAATGCAGTTGTTTTTCTTTTTCTTTTTTTGTGACAGTCTCTCTCTGTTTCTGTGGCTAGAGTGCAGTGGCATCATTACAGCTCACTGTAACCTAAAACCCCTGGCTCAAGCGATCCTCCTGCCTACACCTCCTGAGGAGCTGGGACTATAGGCCCATGCCACTATCCCCAGCTACTTTTTTTTTTTTTTGGTAGTGATGGTGCCTCGCTGTTGCCCAGGTTGGTCCTGGGCTCAAGTGATCCTCCTGCCTTGGCCTCCTAAAGTGCTAGGATTACAGGTGTGAGCCACCATCCCTGGCCTTTTCTTGTTTCTAGTCTTTTTTGGGGGGGGGGCAGAATCTTACTCTGTTGCCCGGACTAGAGAACTGTGGCATCAGCCTAGCTCACAGCAACCTCAAACGCCTGGGCTCAAGTGATCCTACTGCCTCAGCCTCCCGAGTAGCTGGGACTACAGGCATGTGCCACCATGCCCGGCTAATTTTCTTTTCTATATATTTTTAGTTGTCCAGCTAATTTCTTTCTATCTTTTAGTAGAGACAGGGTCTCACTCTTGCTCAGGCTGATCTCGAGCTCCTGAGCGCAAATGATGCGCCTGCCTCAGCCTCCTGGAGTGCTAGGATTAGAGGCGTGAGCCACCATGCCTGGCCTTGTTTTTAGTCTTTTTTATTATTATTATTTATTATTATTCACATTAACCACAGTCTGATGTTTTTAGTCTTAAAGGAAAAGCTTTGTCTTTCACCATTGAGTATGGTGTAAGTTGTGGGTTATTTAGTCTTAAAGGAAAAGCTTTGTCTTTCACCATTGAGTATGGTGTAAGTTGTGGGTTATTCATACATTTCCTTTATTATGGTGAGGTGATTTCCTTCTATTTTTAGTTTGTTGAGGGTTTTTTAAATCATGAAAAGATGTTGAATTTTTCCAGTACGTTTTCTGCATCATTTGAGATGATCATGTAGGTTTTTCCCCCTTTCTTCTGTTACTGTGTTGTATTGCATTGATTAATTTGCATATTTTGAACTATCCTTTATTCCAGGAATAAGTCTTACTTGGCCATGGTTTTAATCCTTTTTATATGCTGTTGAATTCAGTTTGCTAGTAGCTTGTTGGGGATTTTTGGATCAGTATTCATAAGAGATATTGGTTTGTAGTTTTCTTATAGTGTGCTTGTATGGCTTTGGTATCAAGATAATTCTGGTCTCATAGAATGAATTAGGAAGTGTTCCCTCCTCATTTTTTGGAAGAGTTTGAGAAGAATTGATGTTAATTCTTCTTTAAATGTTTGGTACAGTTTAGCCATGTGAACAACCCCAAGAGCTACTGTTGAATGATACAGATGGTGAATCCTGCTCACATGGAGTTCAGGGCCAAACAAAGCAGCCTGCAGTAATCAAGGTCAGAGTAGTAGTCACCTCTGGGAGAAATATCATGGGTCTCTGTGGTTGCCCAGCTGTGGACACATACAAAAACCCATGGAGATACATCTAAAGACTCAGTGAATTGCCTGCTTTGAATTTATCTTATTTAAAAATAGGCTGTACTTTAAAATAGAAAGATAGTTGTAACTTGAACCACAGTGGTGGAGGAGATGTGAATTGGTGGGATCCTAGATGTGTTTGCAGGTCAGAGCTGACAGATTAGGTGTGACTTTTGAGAAAAAGCAGAATGGAGGATAATGCCCAGGATTCCCCTGAGATGATGGAGAGGCTGTTTAGTGGGGTGGGGAAGTCTCAGGGAGGAGCAACATGGTTCAAGCTGCCAAGGAAGGACTTGGGCGTTCAGCCTTTGGTCTCTTCAGGGTGCAGTGCAGGCTGAGCTCTAAGGCTTTGTGGGGGTAGTCAGTCCAATATGTTATCTGGATTCATAGCAGCGGTGTGGGTGGGAGGTGAAGTCAACATGATACTGCAGATGGGAGGAGAGAGTGGAAGACGACTTATGTTTGGACAGATGGAGAGCAAAGCATCATGAGATATCAAAGATACGTCCTGGAGACCATAGGAAATCAAGTTCTCTTTGGTGGGGTGACTTCAGAAATATGGTTAGATCCTTTCCTAAAGCTTCTTAAAACAGAGTCACATGTGATGCACAGTTATGTACAGAAAGCAGTGGCATGATCCCGTTTCTTAGTGTGTGATTCTAGCCTTTCTCAATGGGAGTTACTGATGAAAGTAAGCTCCGCTGTTGTTAGGGTGCTTTGAACTCTGCAGTGATGCAGAAGTGTCTGGAGATTTAGCAAAGACTAGGACTGTGCTTTCACTAGCCTTAATCACTACAGAGGGTTTTGTTATTGCTCTGGTTTGCTTTTTAAATACTGAATCTGGGAAACCCAACCCAAAAATTTAACTTCTAGAGTATGCCTGCTCTACCTAGACATTTGAGTAAATTCCCCTCTCCTTGAACTCCCCAAATCTGCTGTTTCCTGACTTTCTGGGAGAGACTTTCCTTCCCATAAAGCTCTAAGCCACATAACAGGTCCCAGACTGTTCCCTGACTAGGCATAGTGAGTGAGGATGCCACAGAGGAAGTCCAACTCTTGTTACTTCATGGTGGGCTTGTCATATGGTAGGATTTATTCTCAAATGTGATACTTCATGGGCTTGATTTCACAATTAATTTGTCCAACTATATCCTCATAAAAATGAGGGCCAATTCTTACGGAACATCTACAAATAACTGCGCTGCTGTTATAATTGAAGAGGCTCAAGGAAAGTGTTTAATCCTGAATTCTGGGGGAAAGGGAGATCAATGAGAACAAAAAAGCATTTAAAGAATATTTTACTATGCTGAGGATGGATTATAGAGCACAAAGCTGTCAAAGAGTAAAACAGTAAAAATACTACCAAATACATATTCCAAAGAAATGACTACCCTGTGAATCCCTCCATCAATTTGTTCAGTCCTAATAATGTCACTGGCTGTTGGAGCAGTAGTCTACTTTCATGAGATCATTGCCTGCTTTGGGACTAAAAATAATCCTGGCAATCCTAACTGCATTTCTCAGTTCAGCCTGACATTTCATTTGTCTAGGTGATATGAGCTTGAAAACCCATATCATGTATCATGTATCATCCATAATTAGAAGTACCTAATTCATTCATTTCCAGGCAGGCTCTGAGGCTTGCCTTTGTAGAAGCCCACTTTTTGTTCTGTGGCTTTTAGCACAGCTTCTACCTGGGAGAAAAGCAGAAACCACCAGTGGTGATGAGAAAATGGAATGGCTGCAGTTAATTTATTCCAGGAACCAGCAATATCAACATGGGGAGGAGAGAAAATACTTTGTTGTGGTGTGGTGCAGCATTGTTTTGTGATGGTGGGAGCTACCTTCCCCCTGAGGATGTGGACATTTCTGGACAATGAGGCCCTTGGCAAATAGTCACAATCTTCTTACCTTTGCTAATAAGCGAATAATATTTTTATATTATTGATATTTTCCAAATATAGAATTAGATAGGTTAAGGGTCAGAGCCACCTTGAAAATTTTGTTTTCTGAGCAGTGTCTGATTCTGGGAATGCAAAATTAAAGAGTTATGAGAGGTGATTGGTCTCTCGAATAGAGTTGCACAGCTGTCCAAGGACAGTTAATATTGTGGGGCTACCTTTTAGAGTGATGCCCTGGTGTTTAAGAATCAACAGCCCCCCCCCCACCAGTCAGCATGGCAGAAAGCAACATAGTTATGAGAAAGCCTGGTTCCTTCAGAAGAGAGGACCTTTTAAAAATTTTTTTTTGTAATTAAGAGAATTATTTTCTTGAGACGGTCTTGCTCTGTCGCCTGAGGCTAGAGTGCAGTGGTATTTCCATAGCTCACTATAACCTCAAACTCCTGGGCTCAAGGGATCCTCCTGCCTCAGCCTCCCCAGTAGCTGGGACTACAGTTGTGTGCCACCATGCCCAGCTAATTTTTCTGTTTTTTGTACAGACAAGATCTCACTGGTGCTCAGGCTGGTCTTGAACTCCTGAGCTCAAGCAGTCTTCCCACTTTGGCCTCCCAAAGTACTAGGATCACAGGAATGAGCCAAGAGGATTATTCTTAATTCTCTTCTCTTAATTTCATAATTAAGAGAAATCAGCCCAAACCATGAAGAGATATTTGGTGAGTTGCAGACTCTGTGCTGTCTGGGCTGATTACACAGAAAGGAAAAAGAAATGTAAGGTGAATGACAGATGAGAATATCAGAAGGAGCCCTGAGTGGAATATGAGTTTAATCATCAAAAAGAGGCAAGATTTTACATTTTCCACATGTGTGAAATCTGCTCTCCCATAATACCTTTTATTAAAAGTCATTTTCACTTGGCAGTAACTGGGATCCTCAGGAAATAAAGGAGACATTAAAAGCATTACCCTGAGTATAGGGGGAAGTAAGCATGGTTATGAAGAGGCAACACATAGGATAGATGCTATTGGTGTTGACTGTTGTACATACAATAACCTGCATAGGTGATAAAATGATACAGAATTTAATGTACACACAAACACACACAAATGAGTTCAAGTAAAATTGGGGAAATCTGAGTAAGATCAGTGGGATGCATGAAAGTCAGTATTCTGGTTCTGATATTCAAGTATAATTTTGCAAAAATGTTACCATTGGGGCAACTAGACAAAGTGTTCTAGGAGTTGCTCTGTATTTTTTCTTACAAATATGCAAAGATCTACAGTTATTTTGGTAAAGATTGCAAGTTAAAAAAATAATGAACCCAATACCCCATCTGAAGTTCTGACTGCACAGCCTAATATACATACCTTGCTGTTGGGCTTTCTTGGCCAAAGGGGAAGTCTGAGGCGTAAGGAAGAAGTCCAGGGATCAGGGTGAGGTTGGGTTCATATATTTGAGACATTGATGTGATGTGGATAAAGGATGTGGGTTTGTGGTCAGACATGGGGAGATTGTGTGTCCTGGCGAGAGCCATAAGGGGGAAGGGATCACATGGGTCTGGGGCCAAAGAAGCCCTGTGTTGTGCTGCAGGTGGATCTAGTCCAGCTGGGAGCCTGGAGTGAGAACTGAGAGAAAGGGGACAGACATTCCTCAGGAGCTGTGAATCCCTTCACTTGTTTGAGAGCCCCATAACAGCTGTGGTTGTAGAAAAACTTTGGGTGCCTGTTGGGGCGCCTAATGACAAAGTGGTGTAGCCAGGATTGACCTGGGACCATGAAGCCACTGACCTGCCCACATCCCTCACCTAATGCAGCCTCTCAGAGAAGCCTCTGCTGGCTGGGGTCCGTGCATGGATTTGAGGGTGTTGGGGAGCTGCATGTTCATTCCATGAACATTGAGATATAGATGGTTTTGTTGGATGCCAATGGATATGTGACTTAAAATTTTCACAAAGTAAACATACTTTGGGTCTGCTTCTTTTGTGCAACATTATGCTTTAAAGATTTACCCGTTTCTGCTATGCTCTTGGTTTATTCACTTTTCTTGATATATAGTATCTCATCATATAAATAAACTACATTTTATTTATCCATTCCCAAGTGGGTAGACATCTGGATAGTGTCTAGCTCTCCAGCTATTATGAACAGTGTTGCTGTGAACATATCTTTGCATTTCTCTTGACTATACACCTACAAATGGAGTTGCTGTGTCATAAGATGTGCAGAGAGTCAGGTTTATAGATACTGGCCTGGTTGATTTTAATACTTACATACTACCATTCTGACTCAAGCAGTCTTTTCTCTAAGATTCAAGAATTTTCTCCCTTTCCCTCCAGCCTGGGACACAAAAGTCAAATGGAAGCATCAACTTATGATGTGGTTGGGCAAGAACCATCCAATTTTGTTAAAATGGAAAGATTCATTGGGGATGATTCCTGTTTATCTGCATTAGGAGAAGTCTGAGAATGTGAGGACCAAATAGAAAAGCTCCACAGAAAACTAGAGGTGCATTTCAGGGAAATGGCATCCACCCAAGAGGACCCAGAGGGTTGGGTGAAGGGCTGTGGTCCTCATGAAACTGTGAAAAACACAAATCTTTGCTCAGTCCTTGCTTCATGTCAGAGAGATCCTGCAACAAAAGGTTTCTATGAACATGACTCAGATTTTAAATATTTTAGTTACATACATAATTGTTGGAAACGTTCTAAAGGTCACATACTTGATGACTGTAGAACAGCCACCAGCCACGGTGGTCAACCTGGCCGCCTTGATGAAGGCCTAACAGGACATGAGCCTTCAAAATGTGATGAAGATGGTAGCTCCTTCCATCATGCTGCGTACCTTAGTGAACTGCATGTCATTGTCACTGAAAGGCAGCCACACCTAGGGGAGGAATGTGAGGTGCTGTTTGATCAGGGTGCATGTCCTGATAAGCAGGAGGGAAATAACCCTGGAGATGAATGTTATGACTGCAGTGAATGTGGAGGCTCATTCAGGCAGAAATCTCACTTAATCAGGGAACAGAGGACTCACACTGGAGAGAGACCTTATACCTATAGTGACTGTGGAAAATCCTACTCCAAGAACTACAACCTGATTGTGCATGGAAGAATCCATACAAGGGAGAAGCCCTATAAATGCAATAAATGTGGCAAAGCCTTCAATGCCAGCTCTGCCTTTATCAAGCATGAGAGGACCCACACAGGAGAAAAAGCTATATGAACGTGACCAATGTGGGAAGTCCTTCATGCCAGACTTCCCTTGTTTTGTGCCACAGATCTCATGTTGGGGAAAAACTTTTCAAATGTAATGAGAATGAAAAACCCTTTCCCATGTCTCACCTTGTTGTTCATCTGAGAATTCACATAGGAGAGAAGCCCTATGTATGTACTGAGTGTGGAAAGGCATTCATGATGACTCATGCCTTATTAAGCATGGGAAAATTCTTCAACTGTGGTGTTCATCTCATTGTGCATCAAAAAATTGATTTTGGAAAGAAACCCTACAGGTGTAAAGAATTTGGGAAAACATTCATTGAGAGTACATACCTCATTAGGCACCAGAGGTTTCCTACTGGTGACACATTGTGTGGCTGTAACCACTGTCAAAAACTTCTCAGGAATTTACTGGCCTCATCCAGCACCAGAAGACTCATACTGGCAAGAAGCCCTACGAGTATAATCAGGACGGCAAAGCTTTCAGGGACAGCACCAGTGATAGTGCCTGTCTAACAAAACACCGGAAGATACATGCTCAAGAGACCTTGTACCAGTAAGTGAAATGTGGGAAAGGTTTCCAGAGAAGCTGTGCTCTTATTAGACACCAGAGTTGGCACAGTCAAGTGACTCCTGAAGGAATTCAGTGAACATGGGTGGCAATGACTGGATCTGATTCTCTTTACTTACCTCATAATGAAGACTTCATGTTACTTGAAAATAATGCACTTTATCTCTTACTTATTGCAACAGAAACACTTGAGACATTGTGTCTATATAAGAAATTAGGAGAATTCCTCTGCCATGTTGCTGAACTTAATGAAGAGAAACCCTAGACAAATATACTATAATAAAAACTTCAAGAAGTATTTGCCACATCACAATGAAACCTTTTGAATGTTGAGAGAAGGAACCAAGAGGGTTTCTGGAGACTTACTTTTCACAACATTTTTTTTCTTTTTCTGATGTTATATGATGTGCAAATGTTTATTTAAAAACTTATTTTAACAAAACCAAAACCTATGAATAGAATGAATGTGGAAAGCATTTAAACTGAAACTCTTCCCTTTTTGCATCAGAAGATTCCGTTAATGTAATAACTCTGAGATTTCAGTAAGAAGTCTTGTCAAAACTCTTATGTAAAAGTGCTAATATGGAAAAATCCATTAAGAGAATGTTCACCTTATTGTGATAAGCCAGTGCCTCCTAGAGACAGAAAACAAACATATACTCCACTTCGGAAAGCATCCACTCAGAGACCTGATATTCCAGAGTAGTGCTGTCTGATAAAATTATAATGTGAAGACTGGGCATGGTGGCTCATGCCTGCAGTCTCAGCGCTTTCAGAGGCAGAGGTGGGAGCATGGCTTGAGGTCAGGAGTTTGAGACCTGTAGTGGACACCGGGTCATCTCTCAGCCGTGTTTAAACAAAGCAGTTCTCGGAACACCTGTTCTCACATGGATTGTTTCTTGTTGATCGGCCTCAAGACACCTTGTGACTTGCAAGCAAGCCAAGGTGCCTTGACCCGCAAACGGGAAAGGGCAAAGGAGGAGATGCACTCGTTAACTCCCTGAGGCAGAGCGGTGAGAACCAGTCCATGTTGAGATGAAAACATTCTGGGAACAGAAAATAGTGGTGGGAAAAGCTGGGGTAG
>CAUYRT010050233.1:0-10703 GCA_963574885.1 Lepilemur ruficaudatus
ATATATATAGAAAAAATTAGCCGGGCATGGTGGCACATGCCTGTGGTCCCAGCTACTCGGGAGGCTGAGGCAGGAGGATCACTTGAGCCCAGGAGTCTGAGGTTGCTGTGAGCTAGGCTGACGGTACGGCACTCTAGCCCGGGCAGCAGAGTGAGATTCTGTCTCAAAAAAAAAAAGAAAAAAGAACCACACAGAAACCACCCTGGCTTTTATGACCTAGTCTCTGAAGTTATGCAATATTATTTCAGCCTCATTCTGTTGGTCGATGTATGCACAAAGTCATACCTCAGTTCCAGAGGAAGGGAAATAGACTTCGCTTCTTGGTGGAAAGTAGTAAGATTCTAGAAAGGCACATAGAAAATATTGCTGTGGCCAGTTTCAGAATATGCAATCTGCAGTTGGTGGTCACCTCTCCAAAACAGAATTATGTTAAATGAGTCTGCTTGTAAACTGAGGTACAAATTCGTATTGAAAACTATAATTTTGTGTCCTGCTACATTCTGCAGTGGCTACCAGATAAAGTACCTCAGTAGCTGTATACAAGTCATTTAGTTTCCAGAATTAAGTTATACTTTGTTTTTGTTTTTCTTTTTCTTTCTTTCTTTTTTTTTTTTTTTTTTTGCTGAGGAAATAATCTGATAGAGCTAACATTTATTAGTACTTATAAGCCAGGCACTGCGACAAGCACTAACATTTAACCCTTAACTGTATGAGGCATAGATACTCTTCTCGTGCACACTTTCTAGATGAGGAAACTCAAGTGTGGGGAGATTACATAACTGGGTCAAGGTCACAGGGTTGTTGTTGGCACCTGCTGCCTCAGGGTCTGGCCAGCTCTGGTGCTTACACTCTCCCTCACTATTTTGCTGAAAACAGTGCTTAGAATAGACTGCATTATCTCCCATTTTGTATATCATCCACCACTAGAAGCCTGATCATGAATTTTTCAGGGGTAGCCAGTGTTAATATTGTTTCCTTCTATTGAATTGCAAAGTATTATACATCGTCACAGAGAACAAATACTAGCTCTGCAGAAGATCACTGGGCTCATGCCTTATCCTCACCTGGATTCCAAATAGACCATTGGATAGACGTTTCAAAGAGGCATATTTTAAATCTATTCTGTGAAAAAGTATCGTAACCACCAGAGCTCTTGGTGGTGGTCTCAGGAGGCCGTGCTGCCTGTCACAGAGGAATCTCCCAAAGGCTATAAGACCATGTAGGCAAACCTCTGTATTCATTGTTATTAATAGCACCCCTCTAGCTAAATATTCTGGTTCTTAATGTGTAACTCCAAGGCTGCTCTTGATTTTAAGAAACGTCTGGGCATAATGGAAAGAAGTGGAGCAAGTAGATGTCCAAAGGGAAAGTATGACTTATTGTTAAGAGAGCCAATTTTATGTTGAGGAAAGAATTTTGTTAGAAATGTACTGTATTTTTTGGAAATACTAGTTTTGGGTTTTTTTCATTGTGCAAATAATAGATGAATACATGCTTATTATATAAAGAAAGATTCATAATACAAAAATATAAAGAGGAAAAATGAGTCGATTTGCACTCATATTTTCCTCCTTTCCTCCCCTCCTTCCTGTGGGTAGCAAATGCTAACACCGGTGTATATTTCTAGACATTGAAGGCAGGAACACATACATCTAAGGGAAAGTTTGTGTTTGCTTGTTTTTCCCCCATATTGATAGGATTTATTTATTTATTTATTTATTTATGGAGACAAAGTCTCACTCTGTTGCTCAGGCTAGAGTGCCGTGGTTTCAGCCTAGCTCACAGCAACCTCAAACTCCTGGGCTCAAGCGATCCTTCTGCCTCAGCCTCTCGAGTAGCTGGGACTACAGGCATGCGCCACCATGCCCAGCTAATTTTTTCTGTATATATTTTTAGTTTGCCAATTAATTTCTTTCCATTTTTTAGTAGAGATGGGGTCTTGCTCTTGCTCAGGCTGGTTTCGAACTCCTGACCTTGAGCAATCCTCCCACCTCGGCCTCCCAGAGTGCTAGAATTACAAGCGTGAGCCACTGCGCCCAGCCTGTGTGTTGCTTTTTAAATTTTACCACAGGTAGATCTTAATAGATCTTTTCATGTCGTTGCGTATAGATGTACCCACATTCTTTTTAAGATTTACAAAACATTCTATAGTTTAGGCTTTTCCATAATTTAGTCATTTTCCTATTGATGGCATTTTGGTTGTTTGTAGTTTTTCTCTAACAGGTTGAATATCACTTATCTGAAGTGCTTGGGACCAGAAGTATATTAGATTTCAGATTTTTTAGGATTTTGGAATATTTGCATATACATAATGAGATATATATTTGTATATGGGAATGGTACTCAAGTCTAAACATGAAATTTATTTATGTTTTGTATATACCTTATACATATAGCTTGAAGGTAATTTTATACAATATTTTTAATAATTTTGTGCATGGAACAGGTTTCGATCATGACCTATCACATGAGATCTCAGGTGTGAATTTTCCACTTGTGGTGTCAGGTCAGCACTCAGGATTTTGGAGCATCTGGGATTTTGAATTTTCAGATTAGGTATGCTCAACCTGTACAAACAGGCACTCATGCAAGAGTAAAAACAAGGGTGCATTGTAATGACAAATCACCCTCCAGAAAGGCTGTCCTTATGCTCTGACCAGCAGTTGTGTGAGAAAACCTTTTCCACACATCCTTGCCAGCACTAATTAAAACAGCCTTTATTTTTTTATTTTATTTTATTTTTTTGAGACAGAGTCTCACTCTGTTGCCCGGGCTGTAGAGTGCCGTGGCATCAGCCTAGCTCACAGCAGCCTCAAACTCCTGGGCTCAAGCAATCCTTCTGCCTCAGCCTCCCAAGTAGTTGGGACTACAGGCATGCGCCACCATGCCCGGCTAATTTTTTACATATATTTTTAGTTGTCCAATTAATTTCTTTCTATTTTATAGTAGAGACGGGGTCTGACTCTTGCTCAGGCTGGTCTTGAACTCCTGACCTTGAGCTATCCACCCGCCTCGGCCTCCCAGAGTGCTAGGATTACAGGCGTGAGCCACCACGCCCGGCCTATATTATATTTTTAAAAAGAAAAGAAAAACTTTATTTACTGTAAAGACAATAAGACCACAGGAAAAATAGAAAGAAGCTAAATATAAATTTATTTTTCAGGTAAACAGTGATCCTGGACTCTGGGTAATACTATTTTTCCCTTTTGTTCCTCCGGCACAGAGTAGTCAAGTGCTTTTCTGGAGTTATTCATCTTTTGAACTCATATTTCCTTTTGTTTTTCTCTAGCCCTTCTAACAATCTTGTGATGAATTCCTCTGTTTCAAATTACTGCATTGATTTCTGTTTTCCTGATTGGACTCAGAACCCTTAAGATATAGAGAATTGCTTGGTTGATAGCTCTATTTCATTTACCTTTAGAAATTTTTATTCTACCAGTAAAGAAATGGTTTAGTTGAAATTACATTTCTACATTTTAACTACAAATCTTACCTTTAATATTTCTAACCAATTACCAGCTTCCACTCAATAGGTCTGATCATTCCCTCCACATAAAACGTGGCTTACTTCTCCTAGTGTAAAGCTTAATGCCTTTTCACTTGGAATCTCTGTTGTTTCTTTTTCACAAGTCCCAGCAAATGACTTGCCTTAAGGAGATCTGGTCTTCCATTTATTGAGAAGGTGGAATTTACAGATCTAAATAGATCTCTTCTTCTCTGTACAACCTCACATCCTTCCTCACAGTCTAGACCAGTGCTAGAACTTTCTGTGATAACAGAAATGTTCTTCTGTGCTGTTCAATATAGTGTCTACTTGCCACACATGGCCACTCAGTACTTGAAATGTAGCTATTGTGCCTGAGAGATGAATTTTTTATTTAATTTCAAAATTTTTACAGGGGTACAAACATTTGGGTTACATCTATTGCATTTGCACTGCCCCAGTCAGAGCTAGCTATAAGTGTGCCCCTCCCAGGCATGTATACTGCATCCATTAGGTGTGAATTTACCCATACCCCTCCTTCCCCCCAATTTTATTTAATTTTAATCAATCAAATTTAAATTTAGCTAGCCACATGTGGCTAGTGGTTACCATAACGGACAGTGCAGATCTAGACTCTGAAGAAAAAGGAAACAGTAACGGCCATCCAGATCATCTATGTAAGGGAATGGAACTAAACTATGCATATGCACACAGATCACAGATTTTAAGCAAACATAAAACTGTCTCAAAACCACAGTCGTAAAAGCCTAATTAAAATGAGTATGGTCCCTTTTTATACATGTGATTGTTTCAATGAAAATTCACACCTCTGGTTTTCTAGACACAGTTCCCTGAACTATGCTGACCTGATCCTAAGGAAGAAATAGGCTAGCATATATTAACAGCATACATCAGTCTTAGCATGTGAGCACCCCAGTCTTCGCATGAAATGATTTGCAAGATTTGCAAGAAGGAGTTAAACACTGTTCAGGAAATGGAACTTTTCAGGTATATCACATTTTTTTCATTTTAGTTTCCTTTTTTGGACAATGAACATACTTATATATACTCTTAAAATAGAACATAAATAATAATTGGCTTATTAACTCTCCATCTTGGTGTGACCTTGGGAATCATCATACACACAAAAACCCTATGTAGTAGGTGTTCAATAAATATGTGCCAAAGTTGAATGGACCATATGGTAAATATCCTATCAATCTTTGACAGTGTGAAGAAGAACAGAGCTTCAGTACTATAATTGCTAAGTAACTATACACTATACAGTGAACAAAGCATAAAAAGAAATACATATACCGAAGTTTTTTTGTTTTGTTTTTTTTTTTCAAAGACTCACTAATTTTGCAGTCATTGGTATGGAGAAGTAAATAAAAAAATAGGAATATGAGACCAGCCTGGGAAATATAGCAAGATTCCATCTCTACAAAAAATTTGAAAAATTAGCCAGGTATGGTGGTACATGCCTATAGTCCTAGCTACTTGGGAGGCTGAAGCAGGAGGATTACTTGAGCCTAGGAGTTTAAGGTTGCAGTGAGCTATGATCATGTCATCACACTCTAGCCCAGGTAACTGAGTGAGACTCTCTTTAAAAAAAAAAAAAAAAAAAAGACGATACATGATAAGATTCTTACATCTTATGTAAATATCAATTAGTTACAGAGTCAAGACAAGAAGCCATTAATGAATACCTAAGATGGCAAATGCTGAATATATGATACGAACATTTGCTATTTTTCAAAGGTATCACATAAAAGCATATACTTTACTTTTTATCACCTTTCACTTGTACCTTTGAGGATTTTTTGTTTGGCACTAATGTGTGTCTGATAATTCAGTAAAGAACCTAGAAGGGAAAAAGAGGTAGCTCTATTGATTGGTGGTTTTAAAAAATAGCACTATTTGATTTAAAAAGATAGAAGAGGCTAATAACACCACAGCTCATTTGAACATTCTTACCTTTTTCAAGGCTGTCTTGATTTTGAGGTAGATTAGGACAAGAATAGGCAGAGAGAAAACAAAATTTACAAAAAGATGAAATTATAGAAATTCCTGTATTTGAAATCCTCTAAAGGAGAATTCATATGATTAAATGTTATAATTATTGCTCCATCTATAAAGAAAAATTTAAAGTACAAAAACCTAAGAAGTCAATGATTCTGGATGCTCCTGCAAATTACAGAGACCAAGAAAGGGAAAGTACCAATTTACAAACTCCCTTTGGAGGGGAAAACTCTTCCTCTCTTCATTATCACTTTGACCTATGGAAGAGAAAGTTTCTGACATCAATTCCATACTGAGGAAGAACTTCTGCCTCTTTCTCTATCCCCCTCACAGATGCTACCTCACAGTTGAAAACAGTGGTGTTACTAGTAGATAACACTCAAAAGCAACACAGGCATTTTGAACCTGCCTTCATCCATAAACAGAAGAAATCTACAGATTATTCAAGTTTCTGCTCCAGCATCTCAGACTATGACTAGATAGATATTACTTGGCCTAAATCTGCTAGTAGAGTATTCTAAGGGAGATAAAGTAGAAAGTTCCACTTAGTACTCAGGTTGTATCCATGTATTCCCATCTGGGTTTTTTCCCCCCTACTGGTTTTATCCTTAATAAAATTGAAGTTTTTATTCTCCTGTTCTTCACATCTATTTTTCAAGTGGTTGAAAAAGAAGGAGGGATGAGCAAATAAGCACCCCCATATTGCAACACCATGGAAAGACTTTGTTCATTGGTTTTAGTTAGATAAATGTAAGTCGGTCACATAAATCACTTACCCCCCCCAAAAAATCCCCTTCAAATTTAAAAAGGTGAACAAAATTTAATCATAGCATCTTGGAGTTTAGTGGAACAGTAGAGATCAAATTCAACCTCTATATTACAGATGAGTAAACACATAGAAACAGAATAAAAGTACAATATTTATTATGATGGATATATTAGTTTCATATAGTTCAATAGTAGATTGAAAAAACAATGTACTTTTTTCAGCTGTTTATATAGGTTTTGGTACACTGAACTGAGTTTTTTTTTTTTTTTTTTTTGAGACAGAGTCTCACTCTGTTGCCTGGGCTAGAGTGCTGTGGTGTCAGCCTAGCTCACAGCAACCTCAAACTCCTAGGCTCAAGGGATCCTCCTGCCTCAGCCTCCCAGGTAGCTAGGACTACAGGCACACACCACCATGCCCGGCTAATTTTTACTTTTTCTTTTTTTTTTTTTTAATTGTTTGGCTAATTTCTTTCTATTTTTAGCAGAGATGGGGTCTCACTCTTGCTCAGGCTGGTCTCGAATTCCTGAGCTCAAGCAATCCACCTGCCTCAGCCTCCCAGAGTGCTAAGAGTACAGGCATGAGCCACCTCACCTGGCCAAGAATGTATTCTTTTTTATTTTTTCATTAGGACAATGGAGTTGGTAAGGAATGTATTCTTAATAACAGTAAACCAACTGGTTGACACTCAGAAGTTACACAGTATAAAAGGCAAGGATAAGTACATCTTAAGTGTCAAGAGCGGAAAAATAATTGCCCTATCATATTACGATAAGGCATAGAGGGTTAAAATAGAAACAGACATAAGGAGCCAAGATTTTTTATGCTTCATATACTAGCTCATAGAGACTTCTAGACTTCTGCATAAGGTTTGGACATCAACAACATATTATCTGCCAGGCCTGTCATCCTGGCTACTTGAGAGGCTGAGGCGGGAGGATCGCCTAAGCTTAGGAGTTCAAGACAAGCCAAGGCAACATAGCAAGATCCTGTCTCTTAAAACAAACAAACAAACAAAAAAAGACCTAAGAACAACATATTTTCTTTCTTTTTTTTTCTTTTGTGAGACAGAGTCTCACTCTGTTGCCCAGGCTAGAGTGCCGTGGCATCAGCCTAGCTCACAGCAACCTCAAACTCCTGGGCTTAAGCGATCCTCCTGCCTCAGCCTCCTGAGTAGCTGGGATTACAGGCATGTGCCACCATGCCTGGCTGATTTATATATATATGTACATTTTAGTTGTCCAGCTAATTTCTTTCTATTTTTTTAGTAGAGACGGGGTCTCGCTCTTGCTCAGGCTGGTCTTGAACTCCTGACCTTGAGCAATCCACCCACCTCGGCCTCCCAGAGTGCTAGGATTACAGGCGTGAGCCACCACACCTGGCCAGAACAATATATTTTCCCGTATTAATTTTAAGAGACATGACTAGGATTAAAAAACATTTTTTTTTGGCTAGGCCTGGTGGCTCACACCGGTATTCCGAGCACTTTAGGAGGCTGAGTCAGAGGAAGATGACTTGAGGCCAGGAGTCTGAGACCAGCCTGAGCAAAAGTGATCCAGTCTCTACAAAAACATAGAGAAATTAGCCAGGCATGGTGGCACATGCCTGTAGTCCCTGCCAAATGGGAGGCTGAGGTAGGAGGATCACTTGAGCCCAGGAGTTTGAGGATGCAGCAAGCTATGATGACGCCACTGCACTCTAGCCCGGGTGACAGAGCAAGACCCCATCTCAAAAAAAAAATTTTTTTTTTAAAATAAATCCCTTTCTGTATCTAATTTCTTGATATATTTTAAGTAAAATAGTGAGCAAAATTAAATTTAGGTTTAAAATATAAACAGTGTTCCTGATGATTACTACAATACTTACGATGGTCGATCCTCAAGAATCAGGGCAGTGGTAGAAAGCGGCTCAAATTCAAAATTCTTACGTCTTGAAGATTGAGGTGGTGGTTTACAAGTCCTCCCTGTTCGTGCTTCATATTCCTAGGGTAAATAAAATCATACTTTATGCAAAGATTGTTCCCATTTTCAGTGTGTATTATTAAATCTGTACCATTAAGGATATTATGCTATAATCGGGGATACATACAATTCACACATTGATTTGGTAAAAATACGAGGCAGACAAAAAATAAAAGTTAAGGTTTTTTTTTTTCCTGAAGCAACCTAAATTATGAATTTATATTACATATACAGTATCAAAATGTGTTAAGAGAAAGATAGAAATGCACTAGATTAATTAGGTAAGGTTTTAGGGAGACATTCTTGATTGTCTTCTATGGTATCAGCTATCCAAACCCAGCTTTGAATAATCTACAAGTATACTTTTGAAACCTTCAATCTGATCAATGATGGAAATGCTGAGACAAGATACAGACAATCCCATTGTAACGCTCTGAAGATCTCTCTCAAGGGTGACACTGAACTTCTAATCAAATGATGGTTTTGGATTTCAATCTGCTATGAATCTACTACAAATACAGCTACCTGCTCTAAATTTAAACAACACTTCACCAACACATCTTATTAAAAATATGGCCAAAGGTGGCGAGGCATGGCAACTCACACCTGTAATCCCACACTTTGGGAGGCCAAGGCAGGAAGATTACTTGAGCCCAGGAGTTCAAGATCAGCCTGAGCAACAAGGTGAGACTCTGTCTCTACAAAAAATTAAAAAAAAAAAAAGGCCAGGCGTGGTGGCTCACGCCTGTAATCCTAGCATTCTGAGAGGCCGAGGTCGGAGGATCGCTCGAGGTCAGGAGTTCAAAACCAGCCTGAGCAAGAGCAAGACCTCATCTCTAAAAAGAAAAAGAATTTAAAAATAAATAAATAAAACAAATAAAAAAATTAAAAAAAAAATTAGCTGGGCGTGGTCGTACACACCTGTAGTCCCTGATACTCAGTAGGCTGAGGCTGGAGGATCATAGAGCCCAGGAGTTCAAGGTTGCAGTTACCTATGATGATCCCACTGTACTCTAGCCTGGGCAACAGAGCAAGACCCTGGTCTCAAAAAAAAAAAAAAAAAGGGAATGCTAAACATTCTAAAAAATATATATACACATATGGCCAAAGACTGTCAAATATTTCACTAAAATTAAGAAACTGTTTCTACTGTATTTCTCTAATTCATCCATCCAACCTGATAATCCTATTAAAAGAAATGAAGTTAATTTGGTATCGTTTGTTGTGGTATTTTTGGAGACAGGGTCTCACTCTGTTGCCCTAGGTAGAGTGCTGTGGCATCATCATAGCTCACTGCAACCTCAGTATTCTTTCATAAATTTTTACAAACTTCTGAAATTTATTTCTAGAAGTTTACCAAAGATCAATAACAGGTTTACTGGCTTATAATTTCCATAACCTACATTTTTTTCCTTTCTAAAAATTCAAGATAGCATCTGATCATCTCCAGGTACCAATTATATTTCTCACGAAATTCTCAAAGATTATTCAATGGTTTCATAAGCTATGTAAGCCCACCAGCAGCTAGAGAAGACAATAACTTATGTGAATAAAACAAAACGCACTTAAAGTGGTCAGATGTTTCACTTACTATTTATTAACTATCATAGCCTATACTTCTTTTTCTACTATTATTACATCTTTTTCAACTCAAAGACTATTTCTCCTTACTGAATCAGACAATTTTAAAATGCAAACTGATGGTTCCACACCTCTTAAAAATCTGATTATCTTCTTAAAGCTTAATCTTCTTATTTGACATATTACCTTTAAAAAACAAGTTATGCTAGCTGAGCCTAGTGGCTCACACTTGTAAGCCCAGCATTTTGGGAGGCCGAGGCAGGAGGATCTCTTGAGGTCAGGAGTTTTAGATCAGCCTGAGCAAGAGCGAGACCCCCGTCTCTAGTAAAAATAGAAAAATTAGTCAGACATGGTGGCGTGCACCTGTAATGCCATCTACGTGGGAGGCTGAGGCAGGAGGATCGCTTGAGCCCAGGAGTTTAAAGGTTGCTGTGAGCTAGGCTGACGCCACGGCACTCTAGCTCAGATGACAAAGCAAGACTCCGTCTCAAAAAAAAAAAAAAAAACTTATGTTGTCTTAAGCATTTTCTAAAATCTGCTTATTTTGTGGTTCCAGCCTCAGGGGCCGCATGTCCATGAAGGAGGTGGACGAACAAATGCTTAACGTCCAAAACAAGAACAGCAGCTATTTTGTTGAGTGGATCCCCAACAATGTGAAAACAGCTGTCTGTGACAACCCACCCCAGGGGTTACAAATGTCCGGCACCTTCATCGGCAACAGCACCGCCATCCAGGAGCTGTTCAAGCGCATCTCGGAGCAGTTCACAGCCATGTTCCGGCGCAAGGCCTTCCTGCACTGGTACACAGGTGAGGGCATGGACGAGATGGAGTTCACTGAGGCCGAGAGCAACATGAATGACCTGGTGTCTGAGTACCAGCAGTACCAGGA
>CAUYRT010050234.1:0-34119 GCA_963574885.1 Lepilemur ruficaudatus
CTCAACATCTCTAATCATCAGGGAAATGCAAATCAAAACCACAATGAGATATCATTTATCTCCAGTGAGAATGGCCTTTATTAAAAAGTCTGAGAACAATAAATGTTGGTGTGGATGCGGAGAGATAGGAACACTCCTACACTGCTGGTGGGACTGCAAACTAGTGCAACCTCTGTGGAAAGCAATATGGAGATACCTGAAAGCGATACAAGTAGATCTACCATTTGATCCAGCAGTCCCACTACTGGGCATCTGCCCAAAAGAACAAAAGACACTCTATAAAAAAGACACTTGCACTCGAATGATTATAGCAGCACAATTCACAATTGCAAAGATGTGGAAACAACCCAAGTGCACATCAATACATGAGTGGATTAATAAAATGTGGTATATGTATACCATGGAGTACTATTCAGGTATAAGAAGCAATGGTGATATAGCCCCTCTTGTATTTTCCTGGATAGAGCTGGAACCCATTCTACTAAGTGAAGTATCCCAAGAATGGAAAAATAAGCACCGCATGTACTCACCAGCAAATTGGTATTAATTGATCAACACCTAAGTGCACATATAGGAATAACATTCATTGGAAGTTGGGCAGATGGGAGGGGGGAGGAGGGGATGGGTATATACATGCATAATGCGTGTGATGTGCACCGTCTGGGGGATGGACACGCTTGAAGCTCTGTCTCCAGGGGGCAGGGGGGAAGAGGGGGAAAGGCAACGAATGTAAACTAAACATTTGTATCCCCATAATATGCTGAAATAAAAAAATAAAAATAATAAAAAAGAAAGAGTGAAGAATAGAACTAGCTATTGCCAAAAAAAAAAAAAAAAATCCACCACTGGGAAGTGTCACAGATGTTAACAGAAACAATATCTCTAGAAAATTCCAACAGAGAATGTTCAATGTCCCTTAACATATGCTGAGATCATAAAACTAACACTGAAAGCTGAATACTAGTAATAATTTCAAATAGGGTCAAAACCACGTGGCCCAAATCCATTTAATTGTTTATAAACAATGCATATTTTAACTTGAAAGAAAATATGGTTTGATGGTTTGACATTTCTAGAGTCAAAGCTGGAATTAAACAAATTATTTCATCCATTTATCAGCTTTTACTCATCTGTAAAATGGGATCATAATGGGATAATCTCATAGGTTTTATGTGAAAGTATTTTTGGAAAAAATAAAATGTTAGATTCCAGAAAGAGGCACACTTACTATTCAGAGATCAGTCAACCTGCAGCAAGGCAGTAACGGCGGCAACAAAATGTGTTTCTTTAATCAAACTCAAAGCTAACAAAAGTCAGAAGTAGGTTTTAGCAGTATTAAAGGAATTTATGTGACAGCAACATGGCATACTTAGGAACATTTCATTTAACTAATGGATCACACAGTTTCATTAAGTATTTATAGCACCATGAAAATTCATTACATAAACTCTCAGGGTACCAGAAAAAAACAAATGTATAAACCTAAAATAATTCCATTAGTGTTTTAAATACTTGGAACCCCAGTTTCACTCAACCTTCTAACATCCTCACCTCTGCTTCTACAAAAATCTACCAGTCGGATGCAGAATCTAAAGCAGCAAGCTGTCCAGGGGCGCGGATGGAATCCTGCCTGACTCCACCACTGCTGCCTATGTGAATTTAGGCACTTAAGCTATTTAACCACTCTAAGCCTCAGTTTCTTCATCTGTAGAATGGACATACCTTTCTACCTTACTGGGTTTAGGGGAGACCAAAATGCACAAAGCCATATAAAATGTCACAGCTGCTTGCCAGCTCACACCCCGTCCCACCTCCGCTTCCCTCCTTACACCCTTACCCGGTATTCCACAGCACAGCTGTGTGTCTGTTTCCCCAGCTAGGCCTTAACCTACCCCGACCCCATCCACCTTTGCCTCCCATCCGCCTTCTACACAGGTTCTGATGCATTGTATCGCTGGCAATAAATACTTAAGTAAGGAAGCAAATTTACTTATTCATTGAACAAGTGGTTATTAAATACCTATTCTCTGGTGGACCACTGTTCTAGATGCTCAGAAAGAGACAGATATGATACAGTCCCAACCTCAAGGAGCTCAAATTGTTGGGAGGGGGCACAAAAAAATAACACAGTTATTGCACATGTGATAAAAATTGGTAAGACAGAAATCACAGGATTCTTCAGGGATGCAGAAGATAGGCACCTACCTCAACCTGGGGCCAAACGCTAGCAGGTGGGGTGAGGTAGAGTAAACAACAGGGATGCAGGGAAGATTCTTAGAAGAGGAGATCCTTAAACCGAGTTCTGAAAGACTAGTAAACGTTAGTTGCATTAAGGAGAGATGATATGGATGATAGCTGGGAGGATCGAAGAGAGAGAAGACACAGCCAATCCTAGGAACTCAATAGTTCATCATGGCTGGGGAATAACATGCAGATGGAGGCAGAAGCCAGACTGCGCGAGGTGGGGAGCTTTGGGCCCTGCTGGTCAGGAGCTGGAAAGGAATCCTACAGGCCCAGGGGCCACACCACCCAGGGAGGGCCCACGAACATCCACTGGCGTGAAGAAATCAAACTCTACCATATCTATCACTATTTTTATCTAAAAAGAAAAAACACCAGGGCATAGTTTATTCCTTTAATATGTAGATTAACAGTAGCACGTGTGTAAATTTAAATGCAAAAATTCATACACCAGTGCAGACCTCAAGAATTATTCACTGATGCGAGGTTACTACTTGCAGGTGACAGGGGGGCTACCACAGTGGCAACACAGGGGAGCAACTGATATGGTTTAGGATCTTTCAAGACAGTGCTAGCCCAGAAGTCACCCAGGGACTGGAGGCCGAGTGGCAGTCGGCAGTATCAATGGAGTCAGTAAGTTTAAAAGCTCATGCACTTTAATTTTGCTTTCCAAAGAGGTCCTGGATAAATGAATCTTCAGAAAAAACGCAAAAAGCAAACATCCCCAACTCCTTCAGAACATAGCCATTAAATCACAGGCTCTGTCAATCAAAGCAGTTCCATGCACCAGCTCTGCGCAAGGCAGACCCTGCCGATGTCGGAGGGGCCGAGAGAGATGAACCAAGGCCTGGCTGCTGCTGCAGCCTCCCAGGGCAGGGTCTGGCCTCGGGTGGCCATCACACCTGTTCCCCAACACACCCATCCTAAAGGGGCACCTCCCTTATCAGCCGTTTCAGCCACAATTCTGTTCCTCACTTTAACCCCACTCCTGGCTGGCCAGAGGCGGCGGGGGGCACACTGTGTTTATTTGCTCTTCCAGACCGAACACCCTCTGCTACCATCCCTGTTCCCTCCACACTGTGTTTGAGTAACAGGAACTATTGCTATCCCCTGGGGTCTTGCAGGAAGAAACGAAAAGTATTTAATGAGGCCCTCCCTGTGAAGGGGATTTTAAATAAACAAGTGCCGCATTTGGCAGCTTCACCTGCTGATTTCCCTAAAATATATACCGCCATTATTTACTCTCTTCCACAAGCTGCATTTCATTATCTTCAAAGTTGACAATGGGAAGGAGAACAAACAAGCCAGCATCTGTAAGTAGCAAGCCTGGTGAGTGTGCAACAGATGTCCCCAAGCTGCCTGGCTTCCAGGGTGGCCCTGGGCAGGGACACATCCTGAAGCTGTCCACATTCCATACAGGAGCCCTGCCCATCAGCCCTACTCAAGGTCACTGCCAATAGATGCCACCTTCTCCCCTCCTGGAGAACAGAGAAATGGCATGCTTTCTCCCGTCCCTGACATCCTAGTTTTTCTTCTCTCTCCTCAAACATCAAATTTTCACCACCTTCCTTTTGCAAAAAAAAAGGCCATCATCTTCCTTCCATTTGCTAATGATGTGCTAGTCCAATCTCAATTACTATAAAATGGGATACAGGGAGGGCTCAAATTTTCTCCACAAAAGGATCTTCACTTGATGGGAAGCAACCCAATTTCCACAATTATCTGCCTGACAAAAAGCATATGCAACAGCCATAACTGGGAGGCCGTGCTTCCCTGAGGCCAGACGTGAGAATGGATGCTCTGACAAAGGATGTCTTTTTTGTTGTTGTTTTCCGATTTGTGAATGCATTTATCCAAACCACCTCACAAAAACATACACATTCGATCACACTTGGAAAATAATGAGCAAATCAGCAACAGGGAAAGCCGTTTCCTCACTATGAAAATTCTGCTCACTGTTTCACCCAGCAAACCCCCAGGAATCTCACCTTGAGCTCCCCTCCACGGGGAAGCCGTCCCTGACCACTGCCAGCGCTGTGCGTTTGCACCCGGCACCTCTACTGATGAGTGAGAGTGTGGCACAGGACTCCTGGGCTTTGGGGTACATTGGCATCACCTGAGAAGCTGCCACCTGCCTCTGGGATTCTCATGTAACTGGTCTGAGGTGCAACCTGGGCACTGGGATATTTCAAAGCTTCCCAGGTGATTCTAAAATGCAGCCAAGTTTGAAAACGCAGGGATAAAGGTTAAGAGAACTCGCGTGGGCCTCATGCCAGCAAGACCCCACTCACTAGTCAGGAAGGGTTGGGCACCTCATTTAACTCCCCTGGGCCTGAGTGTGCTCACAGTAAAATGCGAGGGTTCAGCTTACCTACCACACAGGAAGATGATATTAAATGACATAATCTATGCGAAATGTTTATCACACGGTAGCAAGTACAGGGGGTAGGTAGAAAATGCCTGCCCCCCCGCCGTGTTTACATCAAGATCACTGGGATATGATGTAGATGACTGAGATAATAAAAATTTGGACTTCTGAACTCATGAAATTTAGATGAGACTTGAGGTTTTTGAATTGGTGAGACCAGAGAGCCCTTGGCATAGGTGAATGCATTTTGCATGTAGGAAAGACATGGGTCTTTGGGGCTGGAGTGCAGACGACAGTGGACAAGCTGGTGACCTCCACAGCCCCCTGGAGCCTGTGACATGCTGTGTCACATGGCAAAAGGACCTGCGTGTGCTGCCTGCTCTGCCCGTCACCCCAGTCGAGTCCCAGTTGGCTGAACCCGGGGCAGGTCCCTTCCCCAAGGACCACAGACTGCCAGACCAGCAGCCACAGCTCAGCCTAGCAGGAAGAGCTATGTCCAAATTGGATACATAAGAGGATCTGCATATTTGCTCTTTCAAGAATTTGAACTCGCTAATACAGACTCTCTCCACTACAGAGGGACCTGAAGTGCAAAGATACACAGGGAGATGCCAGGAGGCAGCAAGGCCACCGCTCTGCAGAAGTTATGAGTTAGCAGAAGTGAGGATTAGCAGAAGCCCTAGATAGAGAAAAAATAGATAAGGCGAGGGGTGAGGGGAGATCATTTTCAGTATTAGTAGGAACCTAAGGTACCCAATGGCAGGGAGTAAACAAAATCCTGCGCAAGGGTAACAACATGATAACCTGGTCCCATGAGACATCCGGAGTCCCTCCTGTTAGCAAGTCATACCCCAGTGTCCACAAGGCTATTCCACCCTGCCCTATTGCTGTGCATGGCCTTACGATGCCACACTACTCCTTACTGGGGAGGCCTGCAACAAACAGTCTAAAACTCATGCTCCAGGACACACACCTATACTTGTCACCTGAACCCTTAAATATATCACTATTCACATCTTGTGTCCAGCAGAGAGGAAAAAACCTGAGCATCACAGTCTCACGGACTTGCCTTAGGATTTCAGATTGTGGCTTCACCGTGTCCCAGACATGTGCTCTTCGTCAAGTCTGTCAAAGTCTTTGAGCCCCAATTTCTACCTCTGTACAGCTGGGAAATTGGTGCCTTACCCATAACGGTTGCTGAGTAGAAAAAATAAGGTAATATATGCAAATTGCCTGGTACTAAAGGAGGTATTCATCACATACTATTTGCCTTCCTTTCCCTCTATTTCGTTTGCATACAACTCTTTGGAATGAAAAGGGAGACGTTTCTGATATTTATTGCCTATACCATATACCTATTCAATGCACGCTCGTCAAAATGAATTAGGAAACAATTACCAAAAATTTCTGCTGTGATATGAGTTATGATATGTTAATGTAGCCTGGCCTTCAGACTACAGTCCAGCGTATCTCCCCAAACTCATAACTCCGTTCCTCATCCTCACCTGAAATACATGCTGCAGCCAGCCCAAGTTGGTCACAGACCCCAGAGCACACGTTGGCCATCCAATGCCACACCCCTACACCTATTCAAACTCAGCTCATCCTTGGAGATCCCAGCAGGAAACAGATGATGATCTCACATTAAGATTATTCCAGAAGACTTAATGAAGGGATTATTTACATCACAAGAGTAGGCTGGGGTGAAGGGAAGCCCCAAAGGACAGTGCAGTATCCCAGGGATAGAACAGCAGAACGGTTACAGGAGGGAGGGGCTACCAGAACCAGGTGGGAACCCTGTAGAGAGAGACGTCTTCAAAGGAGCAGTGGCCCTCAGTCTAGGAAGCAGCAAGTCAAGGCAAGTCAGCAGGGAAAGAGCTTATAGGGGGATCTTTCCTCCTATAAGAAGAGTTCCTTATAGGACTCTTCTTTCCTCTCTTCAGCCTCCTGTTGGGACCCAGCATTGGCTAATCCAGTGGTCCAGGGGCCAGGAGGCCCACAGACGGACGATGCATGGATGCAGTGCACGCAGGACAGCTCGCAGCCAGGAGAGTAGGGCAGAGACAGGCAGGGAGCGCCCTGGACAGGCAAGCACAAGGCAGCCAAAGACCCAAGTTAAGCCCCTCCCTCCTCCGTGAAGAATTTTCTGTCACAGCCTATATTCTCCAAAATTCCTAAAGAAGCACATGGCTGTATGTCTCCTGTGACAGAGCATAAAACAGAAGGCAGGAACAAAGGAAGGAAAACAGAATTACACTTATGAGAACTTACTAGGCACTGCATTCTGTGGCTCAGCATCGAACACGTTCCATCTCGTTAAACCTTTGCAATCTGGGAAGGTCAGTAGTATGACCGACTGAATTTTTACAGCACTGGAAACTGAGGCACAGAACTGATGAAATCTCAAGTCTCAGGTCTCAGTTCTAAGGTGACTCCAGATCTATAACACAAGTGTATCTGACTCCAAATATCACAATGTTTCCATAAAATCATCCTGCCTTACATAAACTGTCATTTTTATCTACCTATATCTTGTCTCTGATGAGCCTGAAGGCCACCTGAGGGCACAGATGGTCTTCTATTTCTCTCACATCTTCCTTTCCCCCTGTGCTCATAAGATGCAAAAAAGCTCCACATATATATTAGCTGAATAAATAAATCCACAAAATCTTTGAAATCCCCACAATCCTATTTTTTCTCGGTTTAAAAATAGCCTGTTTTGCCAAACATTCAGAAACTTCTTTTCCCTCTTAGAACAGACTAACTTTTTTTTTACACACATCTTGTATTTGGGATTCACAACTCAACACTCCCACAAGAAATACCTCAGGCTCCTTGTCTATTTAGGCAAGCACTTGGTAAATTCAGAAAACAGTTTAGATTAATTTCTGTCTGCCACGTACAAGGATTCTGGGTAGCCTTTTCTTATGTAAAGTTTTAAAAGAAATATTATGCTCCTTTACTTAAGCATGTCCAACAATTTTTTAAAAAAGGACTCTTTGGATGAAGTATCACTGATAATAAAAATAAAACGATTAATAATGCAACCATGGCAGCTCTATATATATGACATTATGTGTGTGCAATATTTCCTGGTGAGTATTTCTAAAAGCCCCCAAGTACCTTTCTGACATTTCATCATTAACTCCTTTTGCCTTCTCTGCAGGGTAGCAAAGGTGAGCTGGTGGAGGCTCCGAGATCCAAGTGGAGTTGAGGCCTGAGGCCCAAACAATAGCTTTCTCCATGCCACACTCTCCTCCCATCTTCACTTAATGGGAAGACAGCGGCCTTGTCAGAACACAGCGAAGGGAGAGGACCTCTCGGTTTTCTTAGGAGGGTCCCCTCAGGTCTCCCTTCATCTGTGTACTCATTTAATGTTTCCTTTCTAAGGCAGCTGTCACAGTTTGCCAAGTACTTTCCCTTTGCACTCTGATTTCATCCTCACGGTAACGCAGGAGGTAGAGTCTGCTGTCCCCATTTTACCATGGGGTTGGAAAAGAGATGACCCAAAGGTTTCTCAGCTTTCAAGTGTTGAAAATAGGACTGGAATCCATGCCTTCTGGACCCCAGGATCTTTTTTTTTCCTTTTTGCTTTTTTTTGGGGGGGGGCGGGGAGATAGTCTCACTCTGGTGCCCTGGCTAGAGTGCAGTGGCATCGTCATAGCTCACTGCAGCCTCCAACTCCTGGGCTCAGGCAGTCCTCCTGCCACAGCCCCAGCTGGGACTATGAGCTTGTGTCACCACGCCCGGTTAATTTTTGTATTTTTTTGTAAAGACAGGGTCTCGCTCTTGCTCAGGCTGGTCGTGAACTCCTGAACTCCGGCAATGCCCCCACCCTGCCTGGGCCTCCCAGAGTGCTAGGATTACAGGCATGAGCCACCACAAGATCATCTTTGTACCTTGTAAATATCATCTGACTCCTGGGTCTAGATTATGCTTCCTCAATTAGACTATCAGCTCTACAGTTAAAATTAAAACCACGGGGATGAGGGAGTGGGTGGGTAGGGGAGCAGGGTGGAGTGTGGGTGCTGTCTCCCTGAATGACAGCGAGGGGCAAGATCTGCAGCCAGTAGGTGTAGAATGTGAGTTGCCCACAGCCCTCGCTACTCATCCCCAGGTGGTGAGACCACACCTCCTCCCCTATCTGCTGAATCTAGACCACACCTCCTAGAAAACACCTGCTTCCCCATCTGCTGAACCTAGACCACACCTCCTTCCCTTTCCAGTCTGTGGAATCTCTCTGCACCTTTGCCCAGCCACCTGAACCAAGACCTGTAGGGCCACTAACCTGAATAATGAACCCTTTTCCCTCTCTGGAGGGAACTTCAACCTTTCTTTGCTCATTAAAATTTATAGTCTAAATCAGAAATATTCTTTAGGGATAAAAAGATCAAAATAAAGATAACAGAATTAATACTAAATGACTTCCAAGAGCCAAACTAGTAAATTAATTACTCCAATTCTTGTAATTGGGTTATCTCTAAAAACTGAGCCAGTCTTGATCAGGTGGCCATTAACTGGCAGTTTCCAGAAAGCAGCTAGCTAGCTCTGCAAAAAGTCATTCTCTCGACATTTTTGATTCTCTAGGTATCACCAGTTAATGTCTATCCAAGAAGGAATGGATGTATGATCAGAAGCGGCATGAAAAGATCTCCTTCCTTCAGGAATTCCAAAGGGAAACACCCACAGAAAAATCACAGAGTTGAAAAAATGGGGATATCAAATACTTCTTTGAAAAATTTCATGAAAGCTACGAACCCTTTCCCCATGCTGAAGTCAAGAACTTAAGATGTAAAGTGGGAATTTAAAAGAAAATTCAAAAGGGAGACATAAACCCAATATACTTTAAAAGCACAATTTAAGAACTGTCAGTATGATGTGTGATGACTTTTCATCTCCTAACTTTTATCCCACCATTTTGGTGGCACACTGCCAAAAAAAAAATCACAATAAAATAAAAAGTTGCTTCTAATAGTAATAGGATTGCATAGCTAGAAAGTACTTTCACATCTGTGTGACCAAATAAAATTCTCTCAATGCCCTTGGAAAAATATAAAATCAAAATCTTGGTCCACATTCTAAAGACTGAGCAATTAAGGTGCTAGGAAGGAAGGTAACTCAGCTAGAGCTCCAGTCCTAGTAAGTGGCTGTAACCAAGTTAAGATCAAAGTCTTTAGGCTTCTAGTCTAGGATTTTAAAGCTGGAAAGAATCTTGGACATCATCTGAACCAATGGCCTAGAGTCTTCATTTTGCAGAGGAAGAACTGTGCCTTAGAGAGATGGAATGATTTGCCCAAAGTCACCCAATGAGTAAACTGCATAGAACAATTAGCCAGGTCATCTGACTCCTAGTCCATGTCTGACACCACTGTAGTCCAATGAGCTCATCACATCAGTCATAAAAAGTACTTCCGTATGATTTCATATTATTAGACAATTTCTAACTTCATTCACCTTTATAAGATTCCTGCTCTAAGAGTAAGATATTTTTAAACATTTCAAAAAGCACAAAAGAGACCTTTAAAAGAACTAAAGGCCAATAAGACTTTTTGCCCACACTGTAGAAGGAGTCCTCTGTTCAGAACATAATTTACCAAAACTGAGCTTCACAGAGAGGCATTCTGGAAAACATTTTCCTAGAATTTCAGGCACAGGCAAGAAAGAGCTCAGACACTTTTACACAGGGGAACTACCTCGGCATGCTAAAAGCAAACAAAAGCCAACACCCTGGGCAAATTAATTTCTAATAAAGAGCTCTACTCAGAGATAAAAGAAAATTATATTAAATCCTACATCACCCATGTTGATCACGCTGCAGAGAGAAGCTCCTGAACGGACAGCCGTCCTAGGCCAGAGCCACCCCACAAAGAAGGAAGGGCAAAGTGCACAGCTGAGCTCACTGTGAGTGAGCGAGTTTCAGCGATCACCGGAGGGGTCTGGCAAACGGTGATCATGAGGGGAGTGGCAGGTAAATGTTCTAGCACAAACACTGTCAGGGCAAGGGGCATTCACACACAGACCCCCGCCACTCCTCACACGTTTATTTACCCAACCAACACATAGCTTACTGTAGTGACTGCGGGCTGTTTGCCACGCATTGTTCAGTTCTGGGAAAGCAGCTCATGTTCTAGTGAAGGTAGGTGGACAATAAACCAATGAATCACGTATACAGTAGGTAAGATGTTGGTAAATTCTATGAAGAAAAATAAGTATCGAGAGGGCTATAAGAAGTGCTGGAGAGGGGGAATATTTTTAAAAGAGTAGTCAGGGAAAGCCACACTAAGATGACAATGGAGTAAAACTTTTAAGAAGAGGAAGATGCGTGCCATGCAGAGATGGGGAGTGGTGGGAATAGCATTTCAGACAGAGGGAACAGCAACCTCAAAAGCTGGAGGCATAACCCGGCCAAGCATTTTCAAAGAACAGTGGGGATGCTCCTGTGAAACAGAGGAGAGAGGGAGAAAGATGGAAAGGATGAGGTCAACACAGGGGAGGCCACAGCCAGGCCCTGGGGACAGAAGACAGCAGGGTTCTTGCTCTTAAGGGGCTCAGTCTAGCAATAAGCAGAAGGCTGGGTTTTTCAGAGCTGGCTTCACCAGTCACTAGCCATGGGACCCTGGAAAAGGAAGACTTCGGTGAGGCTCCTCTTCCTCATTTGTTTAAAAAGAAAAAAACAAAAAGAATCGTCATCATCTCATTTCATCTGTCCCACTAACCCTGCTCCCATCACTGTAGTGAGAGGACTTCAAAATGCTACTGTCATCTTTCTTACTCTGCAGAACCACATGTGTTAAATAGTTCCATCTCCATGACACAGGTAAACTCAGACACAGAGTTAAAGTTCTTGCTCAAGAAGATACAGGTAGTAGCAGAACTTGGAATTGAACACAAGTCTTTGTGGCTCCAAAAGCCAACTGAGCTGAGTTGCTGGAGCAATGGCCCCAGGAATAGGATGGCCATAAGTGACATGCAGTGTGAGAAGGGCAACATTGCTGCTCGGTGGCTGTCCCTGTCCTAGTGATGCAGGGGGGTTATGTAGGACGATGGAATGAAGTGTTCTCTCCCAACATAACTGCTGAGCAGTTCCACGTGGGGATGCACCCCAAGCCAAGGGTAGCAAGATGACACTTGTCCTGCTTTTCCAGGTGTCTCCACAGACCCAGTGCAGCTGGCTTTCTGAAGCCTGAGCACACTGGGAAACCGAGGCAGCCATCTAGGTCATCAAATGCCCCAGGCTTAGAAAGTGAAGCTTTGCTGGGGAAAAACAATAATCAGACACCAAACTCTCTGTAGCTTAGAATGACAGGGGTTATTCCTTCTATTCCCCTGAAAAGGCTTCCTGGCTCCAACCTGCCTGAAGGAGAGAAAAGAAAATCAGTTATGTCGATGAGCATGTATTTATGGCATTGGACCTTGCTCCCAATAAATGAATATTCAGTTCAACTCTTCAGGAGAAGATAACATTTGCTAGATGCCTTACTACCTGGAATGTCCCACACCCTTTAATTCCAAGACAATCTAAATCCAGGCAAAGGTCTTCAGTGGGCACTTCAACTCAAGCCAATTTCACTCGATATTGATCGAGTTAGTGCTGCTGTCTACATGAATGCATCTTTCTTCTCAATTTGACTGTAAAACAATGGCAGCAAACAGGATGGTGATAATGATAAAAACAATGAAGGCACAAGGTGAAGTTAGCCTTGAACTTAACCCCTGGCTGTAAATTTTATGGTTTCTTGAACTCTCTGACCCTTAATTCCTCATCTCTGAACTGTGAATACTAATACTTATCTTGCAATATTAGTACTGGGGAGGGGGAGTACATAAAGCCCCTGCTCCACAGCTGTTCCTCTGTAACTGAGAGTTGTCATTCCCCATCAAAAGAAAGGTAAATAAGATTTGCATATCCTTGTTCTGTCCATGATCTTAATCACATGTCTCCAGCCCTTAACTTGGGGTCTTTTTCACTTAGTAGATGCTCAAAAAATAAAATCCAGAGCTTCATACTGTAATAACATTATATATAAAAATGCCCATACCTTCAGTAAAAATTACTTTGTTAAAAATGTAAAAAAAAAAAAAAAAATCCAGAGTTAGAAGACAATTTAGAAATAATCAGTCTTTCATTTTACCACTGAGGCTCAAAGAGGGGACATATAATTTTATCTAAGCAGATGCCTTCTACAATAATTCAGAAACCTCATCTCGATAATAAACTCAACCAAAGGTAGTGTGGCATCACAAGCTAAATGCCACTGGGAAAATAGCCAGGGCACGGACTAACGCATCCAGGATCGGAAATAGTTGTGATACCCAGAATCAGAGTCACACAGAGGCTTTATTCAAACTCCATCTTACACTGGAGACTGGAAGAAAGTGCCCCATGCCTTGAATGTACACAGCCTCCATCCACACTGACTTCTTGTGCAGGGAAACGAAGGCCAGACTTCCCACGGGTCTCATTTGCAGAAGTGGCTGGTGGGTAGCAGCGGGGCATGCAGACTCCAGCAGCTTTGCATCCCACCTGTTTATCTGCTTGCTCATTGTCCCAGAGCTCCCGGGACACTTCCACATTCAGCCTAACTGAACAGGCAGGGACACTTCTGCCAGGATGAACTGTCCACTTTAACAAGGTCAGGGCCCACAGGGTCTCCCTCCGGATGGCACTCTTGCAAGGGCCCTGGGTGAGTCTGCGCACTTGCCCAGAAAGGTTTTGTGCATTTCTGTCTGTCATTATCCAGGAGCAGATGGGGTGCTAAAATTAAGGATGCAGTGCCCCAGTTTTTAGGCACTTACTGTTTCTGTGGAAATGATGCTTAGGCTGAAAGTTAGAGAGTATGGGGTGAAGCCAGTTGGGAGTGAGGCCTTAAGGTTTGGCAGGGAAATAACAGTTTTGGGTCTATGTCTGTGTCTGTCTAGCTGTGTCCATCTAACCTGCATGGCTTTGAGCAAGCCGCAGCTTCCCTGAGCCCTCAACCTGGTCCCCACAGTGAGACTGTCAGGCATCCCAGGCACTTCTTCCTTCACAGGCCCTTCCTCCATAAAATTGTTAGACATCACATTCTTTGCGTGTGCTGGTGTGTGATGATGAACATAATCAGCAGCCCTAAACATTTTGTTTCCTTCTTCTGATTTTCAAAGAAATGAAAACACTTTTGTGGGACTCTAAAAATACTGTGGGACCCAAGGCACTATGCCCACTGTGGCCAGGGGGTAAGTCTGCCCTGGTCTGAACCACAGTTTTCTTAACTGAAAAGTGGAATTGATGGCACCTACCACTCAAGATGCTGTGAGGATTAGTAGTTCAATATGCCCGGTATCCAGCAGATGCTCAATTGACGGTTGTCAGTATTATTATTCAGAAAATATAATTTTAGCCATTGCTAAGGACTGAATGTTAGTCCCCCAAAAAATTCCTGTGTTGAAATCTAATCCCCAATGTGACTGTATTTGGAAGTGGGGCCTTTGGGAGTGATGGGATTAGTGCCCTTATACAAGTGAAGTCCCTCACCCCTTCAGCCAAGTAAGGTTACAGTGAGAAGGTGCCACCTAGGAATCAGGAAGTGGACCCTCAGACACCGACTCTGCCGGTGCCTTGATTTTGGAATTCCCAGCCTCCAGAACTGTGAACAACTCCTGTTGTGTATAAACCGGCTCATCTACGGTACTCTGTTATAGTGTCCAAAGGACCAAGACAGCCATTCTTCAGAGAAAACAGGATTGTCGAGTCTTTTGGAAGGGGAGGTAGGAGTTTGTTGTCTATGCAATTTACTCACTTATCAGCTCCTCAAAACATCCCCAAATCTGTAAGAACATAGCTGTTACTCAATAGCTGCACACATTGAATAATGACAATGGGCTTAAAAGGACACATTTTCCCAAAGTGAAATTTTACCAGAACTATCTTTGTTATTAATTTTTTTAAATATCAAAATATCAGAGCACTTAAGAAAATAATCAGTGGCCTGGGCTCTGTCAGCTGCAGCTGAAGCTACAGCAGGGAGTTCTGGGGAAAGCACCTGACCTGAAGTCACAGAGACTCACACGTGACTTCGCAGACCTGGCTCAACTCCCATCAGAGGCTTGGCAGGCAGGCGCTTTGCACTCCAAGCCCCAGTTCCCTTTTCTGTAGCATGGAGACGCCAGTCCCTACTTACATTAGGGATGTAGTGAGGCTTCTAGGGTCCAGTGAATGTTCACTGTGCAATTTACCACTATCCCTTAAGGTATGAACAGATGGAAGGAAGGACAGATGGACAGATGGAAGGAAGTAAGGGAGGGGGAGGGAGAGAATTAAGGAGGGATTGGATCCATGGTTAGATAGTTCTAAACACACTTCATAATATAATAGTGCCTGATCTCTTGAAAAATCATAATAAATATTAGCATATTAGCAACTTTGAAAGGTCCTTTGTTAAAGAAGCCTGCTTTATATTTCCGACCAGGAATGCAATAAATAAGCAAATTTTCCCCTGGCGTAACTATAAATAACTCATTTGATCTGGGAAAGGCCCACCATCCTGGCTTCTTTCCATCCTTTATGCTTCAGGCTCTTTGTCATCATGTTCTCTCTCTCTCTCTGGGTTCCTTCTCATCTTACAGGTCTCCACTCAAATGTCACGTCTTTAGATGGCTTTCCCAGGTCACCCAACCTAAAGTAGCCTCCCTGCATCCTCCCTACCAGTTGCTCTCTCTCATTTCAAACTCTATTTTACAGTACTTATTTCATCTAAAACCTGTTAATAGTGCATTTACTCATTGTCTAGCTTGACCCCTTGAGGGCAGGCAGTTTACCTGGCTTGTGCATCTCTATCGCCACTGCAATGAGAAGAGCATCGTCAGAGAGCACACCTCAATAAAAATGTGCTGGATGGGCGGATGATTAGATGGGTGGGTGGGTGAAGAGATGGATGAGTAGACGGGAGGAAAGCTTAACTATTATATGATCTTTAAGAAACACCTTAAACCTTCTGGGAATAAGTAAGTTTTCCAATCTATGTTAGAAAACTTTAAAGCTCCTCTCACCATTGCTTTTCTAAGTACAGGTATAGCAGCTACAAACACACCACTTGTTAAGTATCTACGCTACGTGGCAAGGAACTTGGTCTGCTGTTTCTTTAACTAGCCTTTAAAACAACTTTATGAGAGACCTATTACTATTCCAATCTAAAGATCAGGAAACAGTAGAAAAAAGGTTAAATCCCCTCTAAGTGATCAAAAGCCTACCGTCCAGTCCTAAGCCTGGGCTGTTTCTACATTACGAACCTGTAAGGCAGAACGAAGCAGCAGCTCTCACTGTTGCAAAAGAAATATGACTTCAAAAGGAACAGGAGAGAGGAAACAGGTGAGGCATTTTGCACATAATTCAATTTTCAGTATATTATTCTATGCCTAGAAAACAAGCAGCACTGCCTGAGTCAGTGGATTTTAAAAGAGACAAATCTTAGATCTATACAAATGTCTTCTATTTTTTAATAAAATCGTGTGCATTTCACTTGCCGCACTTGTTCTAAATCATCCCCACACTTGACAGTCAGGCGCCATCCACCTTCTCCCTCGCACGAAGAGTGTATTTCCTCTCGGAGAGCAATTACCGGACAAATGCCAGGCTGCAGAAGGTGTTTCTCCAGCAGCAGCATCTGTCTCCCTGGCAGCTCCTCAGGCAATTTCACGGGCAGCACTAAAATGGCCAGGGGGTCAGTCAGAGCTCCGCTGCCCACAGGCTCTCAGGTGGCCTCCCAGCCTGTGCTCCAACGTCTCAAAAAGAAGAAACAGGCTTGGACCCACCGCCCAAGTTGAAGACCAGCCAAAGCGAACTTAGTCCAGTCAGAACCATTTGGGCCAATGCTAGTGTCTGTTGGGAGCCAAAAAATTCCCATGATCCTCTCTGCTAAACCACCGACAGTGACGGCTGCCCACATAAGGGCGTGAGACACCCAGGTTTTGAGATAATAGGCAAATACACGCCATGGTAGGTACCCTTGAAAATGGACCCCGGTGGTCCCTGCTAGTGGTATTCAAGCCTGTGGTAATCCCCTCCCCGCCAGAGTGTGGGCTGGACCGAGTGACTCATTTCTGAAAAACGGAACATGGCAAACGTAATGGTATGGCACTTGACAAATTAGGTTGTGGAGAGACTCTGACTTCCTTCTTGTTCTCTATCCCCTGCCCTCCCGTCTGCCTGCTCTGATGCAAGCCAGCTGCCGTCCTTGCGAGCTGCCCTGTGGGGATGTCCACATGGCAGGGAACTGAGGGTGGCCTCTGGCCAATAGCTTGGGGAGAACCGAGACCCTCATTCCAGCAGCCTGAGAAGAACTGAGGGCTGCCAACGGCCATGCAAGTGAGCTTGGAAACACACCCTTCCCAGGCGAGCCTTGGGATGGCGGCAGCAGCCCTGGCCAATGCCTCCATGGCAGACACATGAGAGACCCTGAGCAGAGGACCCAGCTCAGATCACCCACTGAAACCGCGGAGTAACAAATATTTGTTGCTTCAAGCTGCTACGTTTTGGAGAAATTTGTTATGCAGCAATAGTTCATGTGTTCTTAAAAGAGAAAATAAATTTTTAATCACATAAATAGAATTACGTCTTTCAAGCCTGTTCAAATGTTACCTCCCTGGACCTACCCTAATCATCCTACTGAAAACCACAACTCACTTCCTCCCCACTCCCACACCACCTTATGCCACACCACCTTCGTATACATCCTGAATCCTTAAACATTATCTTTGAACACTGTGTTACTCAAAGTGTGGCATTTGAACCAGCAACATCAACATCAATTGGGAGCTTGTTAGAACTGAAACCTCAGTTTCAAAATCTACATGTAAAAGATCCTCAGGTGATATGCAGGTACCACAATGTTTGAGAAACACTGGTCTAACAGTCTATAAAATTTTCTTATTTATTAAATGTTTTTGTTTTTTCTGTCCCTCACCCTTCCTCAACCCCAATGAGAAGTGAGCTACGGAAGTCATCGTAGATTCTGATCACCACCTTTTGGAAGTACCTAGTCTGCTTTTGTGAAGATGAACACAGATATGGGAGACAGCAGGACTACGCTTTCATAAATTTTACAATCAATGCCACTTTGATCCAAGCTCATTGAAACTAGGTTTCTATCTCCTGCAGTCAAGGGTATTTCTGAATGGCAGGGTCAGAGCCATCAACAAATCCCACACAGTAACTGTCACTTTGTCACCAGGAACAGGCTGATTGAAATCTCTCTCCCAGGTGCAGCTCAAAAAATCCCACAGAAGACTTTGATTGGTCCAGACAGAGGCATTTGCATATTCTTAACCCAGTCAATTGTGCCCAAGGGGGTGGAGCTGAATGGTAGCTCTAATCCAACCATACAACGCAGGTGGTAAAGAAGCTTCTCCAGAAGGAGAAAATGGGTTGTTTTGCTCCTAAAGTGCAGTAAAGTGCCAAGTAAACAAAATGTCAGATGCTCACTGCATTTTACAACTTGATGCCCTTTAGATGCTGTTCCTCCACCTGAAATACCCAAGGTAGAATCCCTGACACCTCCATCACCTCTGTTTACCTCCGTAAGCCTGGCCAGTTCCTACACAGCCTTCAAACAGATCAAGAGTTACCTCCTCTGTGAGATGCTCCCCAATTCCCAGGGGACATAAAGAAATATCTTCTTCACTATTATATTCTCCCACTCTCTATTAGAGAAAATAATTACAGGGCACTCTGACTCAGGATGATCAATGCATTATTAAACTTTCAACCTTTTCTTTGCCAATTAATTTGCAAAACAATGAATGTTCATCCAATTCCCCAGCCTCTAGATTGAAGATAGAAGAGGTGAGTCAAGGCATGGGCCTGTTACACAGTGTTCTCATATTTTGCATGTTTATTGTGACTTGACTGCACCATCAGTTCTATAGATTCCCAGCCTAACCTTTAGGGTAGCACAATTTGCTAAGAGCATGATAAAAATAGGCTCTTCCGTCAACAACAGACATGCAGCCTCTGTGTCCACCTGTTTTGCTTTTGTCTCTCATCTCTCAACCCATGCCCTCTAACAACTGTGGGTGAAAGGCCTCTGTATCATTAGCATTAGAGATCTCCACCTGTCTCTCCATCTGGGAAACACTCAGGGGTCATGACAGATCTTATTGAATCACCTTGTCTTTTTAGAAATGTTGCAAGGCTCCAGGGCTGCTGCTAATTACTAGACCTGTTACTACTGTGTGTGTTGCTCCCCTTCTCAGGAAGCAGCTTGTTCAGAGATGGTGGGGGTGGGGAGAGCTTCTGAGATAGGCACCTTCATCCTGGCAGAGCTCCTGGTCTGGCTCCCAAAAGGATGCAACGGTACCAGCAGCTGAGGATTGGGGGAAGGCAGATTTGGGTCAGAGTCAGCAGCTGCAAACAGGAGCAACTGGCTGCCTCTTCCGTGACAGTTTTTCTACACACATATTTGGAATCCAGGCACTTCCTCTGCATGAGTCACTGATGAATGATGCCTGTTTAGGGTAAGGCATCTTGAAGGCTTTTGAAACCCTCCCTAATTCCCATGCTCTGTTCTCTGGATGTCTGTTTCTTACCAAAAAAAACCTCCCCTTGCTCCCCCCCCCCCGCATTCAGGTATTTTGTGCAACATCTCTTATGCATGGCATGTAGGCGCTCATATTTTCATTAGTGCATTGCTTATGGGAAACTTCTCCCCTTACACTGCCTTTTCTTGCCCATCTCCCTTAGAGATGCTAAAAAAGCCAGACACTTGCTTTCTCAGCCTCCCTTCTGGCTAGAAGTAGAGCTATGATCCAGTTCTGGCAAATGAAGAATGAGCAGGGGGTAGGTATATGCCTTGCTTTGTGGGAGTTTCATCTGGGAAAGATTTTTTTTTAACCTCTGATAAAAGAAAGGAGACAAAAAGGGAAGCTCTATCTTACCATCCCGGCTGGCCTACCTCCTTTCTGTTTTCAATGAAGTTCTATGAGGGTGTGATACTTGGATCTATGGCAGCTATCCTGGGACCATGAAGCAATTAATGTAAGGATGACACCGAGCTGAAAGAAAGACCTTGAGCCCCTGATAACATCTCCGAATGACTGCACCTGATCCTGGGAGTATACTCTGACTCTGTTGTATCGGATAACAAAATGACTTCCTTCCTTAAGTCACTGTTAGCCAGATTTTTGGTTTTCATTTACTAACAGTCTCATGTTCATCTGTAAGATTCTCATGCATGCTAACATATTTTTTTTTAATTTGGTAAGGTCACAGAGTGATTAATGAAATAAAATCCATCTCCCTATAACACACGAATTCCCCAACTCTCGCCTACTATTTCAGGAACAAAGATTCCCTATGAGCCTATCCATGCACACATCGCAACACATCAATCTCTTCCTCACAGAGAAACCTGTCTACAAACCATGTTCACAAATTTTGGGATGATACAGCCAATACTTACAAGAAGGACCTCAAGGCAGTGCAAGCTCTTTTCTTATATAAACTATTTTATATATGCAATATAGATGTCATTGTCATTTGTTGAATGCTAACTATGATGCAGCTCCCTAAGCACTGTTTTACGCACACTATACATATGATCTCATTTAATGTCAAACCCCTATGCGGTAGGTATTGTTTCTATCTCTACTTCATACAAAAACTGAGGCTTACAGAGACTAAGTAAATTGTCCTTGTCATAGCGTTAGTAAATAATGTTGAAATTTGAACCCAGGCAGTCTAACTACACGGTCCTTCTTTTGACACTTCTACATTTTGCTGCCTCAGTTGTACATATTAAATAGTGCACTATGTGTTATAGCAAGTAACGAGATTGATACAGTTTAAAAACTGCAACAAAATGGATTGATATATTAGGCTAAATGCTTAACAGTTATCAGTTGTGCATTTTTATATTTTAAAAAATATAAGCTGCATTCTTATGGTATGGCTGGATCTAATAAAGTAGACAAAATGTCCTGAGAAAACTTCCATTTGTAGTACTTTAGTGTTTAGATTTAATAATCTGAATATAAATACTAACATGTGTCAGCCACTGTTTAAATACCCTACGTGGATTATTTTACCTACATCTCATGATAAACCCAGGGGTGAGTAGTGTTGCCCCCATTTTACAGATGATGAAGCTGAGGAATACAAAGATCATGTGTCAAAGGGCACACAGCTAGGGAGTAGCAGTGCCCAGGTCTCAACACACTCAGAATCTTTACCTTTAGCCACTATGCTATACTGACTCTGATTTCAGCACTTGAATTTGCCCCGTCTCAATCTGGAATCCAAAAAATTTATGGGGGAAACATTCATCCTTTCCTGAGATTAAAAACCCACCCTCCAGTATGCAGTAACAGCTCACTTCTTCCTACTCTGAAAGCAGGACTCACAGTTCTTCCCATGGCTTTGGGTTTCCAACAGCTCACGTGAAGCAGTCAGCCCACGATGACCTTTTCTCTCTGCAGTCACTACTTTGGGAGTCTCACCAACCCAATGGCATCCACCCTTACCTCTCCGCAGAGGATGCTCAAGTCTACATCTGCCATCCTACCCACTCTCTCTCAACTCCCAAGCCTTCGTGTTCAGCTCTCCATAGGACCTCTTCCACACAGATATCTAAATGGCACTTCAAATCCAGTGCCTGAATACACTTGAAATCATAGGATCTTAGACATGGAAGGGATATCATAAAAGGCAGGCAGTATAGTTAAAAGATTATGGGTTTTGAGTCATAAAACCCAGGGTTCAAATCCTAGCCCTGAATCCATTTCTTCTGTAGAATGGGAGCAATAACTCTCACTTTCATTAGGGCTGTAAAGGATGAAAGGTGCTGAACACAAACTTGCCTAGCACGGTACCTGGCACTTCACGGGCACTCAGTGTATGGTACTCACATTTACTACGATCATCATCAACAAAATTTTGTTCATCCATCGAATACATGAATCTTTCCATAATACCCACGACAGATGGCTATCCAGTCTCCGCTAGAACATTTCCAAAGATAGAGCACTCGCTCGCTCTCACCATCTCCCCAGGCAGCCGGTTCTATTATTGGACGGCTCTCCCTGGCACAAAGTCTTCCCTACATTGAGCCAAAATCTGCCTCCATGAATCCCACTGGCCCTCGCTATGTCCCGGGGAGCAGCGCTGCACAATTCTGCTCTCTTTTCGTACAACAGTCAGCCCTTCTGAAAAACAGCAATCATGTCCTTGCCGCATCCTCTCTTCTCCAGGCATTCATTTGCGTATACACTCCCCCCAACATGATTTCTACATTATCCGCAATGTTCGCTTCACTACGTCATAAAAGTGTGGCAGCCACAGGAGATACAGCAGTCTAGCACCTAGTACAAACCAAAACTGCAATTCGATTGATGCATGCGGAAACCATGCTGTGATTTTCTTAGAGACCAGATAATTATCACTGTTGCGTCATCTGGGGCTCAAAGTGAACTAAACCTGTAAGTCTCCCCTTCTCCTACTAAAAGATCAAGCTGAGCCTTCCCCAATCCATCCTATCCCGTGAAATCTGGGCACCAACAACTTGACTTATCCTGTAGAATTTGACTTTGGCCAACCAAGAACCTTTTGAACCATTTTCCTGCCATTTGTATGACTCAGTTCTTCATTCAAGCTGTTGATGGTGTTTTTCAATAAGTTTGCTCCAATGTCATCATCAAAATCAGCATTAAAGGCCTCCACCCAGGTTCATTTCCATTCACCTTATGAAACAATGATGCAGTGAGAGATACTATATTGAAGTCTCAGGACACTGAAATATAACAGTGTACAGAGAGTGCATAAATGAAGATGTCAACACAGCAGGGCAAGTGCAATGACAGGGGACAGCATTTAGGACACACCAGCATAGAGAGGGCTCTCCACCCTGGCCGCACTTTAGCATCACCTGGAAACCTTTTTCTTTTGGAGAAGGAGGAAAGAGAAGTTTATTAATTTGCCAGCAAACTGTCGTCTCAAAATACCAATGTTCCATCTCTGAGCAGATATATAGAGCTTTTAAAGGTTCTGATTAATCCGATAGTCTCATCTTTGGCTAAAATAATCTCATGACCTCTACACCTGGGCAATTCCCTTGAGTCATCTCCTGTGGCACAAAGAACAAAGGACACTCTCCTGCCCCTCCCAACCACCGGCCTGAGCAGGGATGCAGGTTTTAATTCTCAAAAAAGGTGAGGGGGTTTTGAAGAGACAGAAAACATTTTTATCCTTTTTCAGGCCATTTTCTCTGTTACAGATCCCCACTGTCAATTTTTACCCCTCCCTATCTATGGGAGGAGGAGCAACGTAGTCATCAAGCTACTTCCTGCTGAATTGGGGTGATGCTTTAGATGGAAGGTTTATACTTATGTCATTATAAAGTTTTAGCAGATTTACAACAGATTACCAGGCAAATAAGGGCATGAGCAACAACTACAACTGTGAGGACTGACAAGGTGTCATGGAGGATACTTGACAAGAGAAATTTTGCCCCGCTTGGTATCAAAGACACCAGTGGGACTGCGGGTCCTTCCTGTTGCCTTGTACCTAATGTCCAACACAGGGCTGGGTGAGAAAAAAAACATGGGACCTCTGAGTTCAGAGCTATTGCTTTTACCCTCTTGGTGATCTGAGAGACCGGCTTCTGCAAATCCAAAAATCGTGTACAGAAATACTTGCACCAAATGAAGTTTAGGATAACACACCCAGCGGCAAGACAGATCAACAGAAGAGGCAATAGCCCCGGGAAATCCTCACTAAGGAGTTGTCCCCCTATTCTATAGACAGAACCAAAAAAGATTAGTGAAAATATCAAAATTTTCATTTTCCCCCTTTTTCTCAAACATAATTTAGATCGCCTAAGGCTGGCCCCTCCACTGGGGGCTACACCTCATTACTTCGGTATGATGGACCCAAGTTTTCACTTCTGACAATTTTAATGAGATTTCTCCTTGATGCTATTAGCAAAAAAAAAAAAGGAAAAAAAAGAAAAAAATTTTAATGAGGTGTGAGTTGTCAGAGGCACTTCATAGGGTCCCTTCCACTTCTCTGCTTCCAACTGGGACAGGGACCAGAAAGAGGCAAACTCACGCATAGTGGTAGCAACTGACCCACTCATCTGAGGCATTGTTTTACTCTATTCTCTTACTTACGGTTATATTACAATACTTACCTCGGAGTACCAGGAAAGGTCTCACATAAAGTACTTTAGGGGGTTAACTTAAGCTTGCTTCTAAAGGGCTACTCTCATCCAGAGAAGGGCAAGGGGCAACACATTATCTCACTTTAGATGGGTTTCTTGTATTAGTTCCAGGATGCATGTGATTTCTATCCTGGGTGTAGGGCTTTGCTTACGTGTTGGGTTATCTCTAACATAAAAGAGGGTCCCTTACTACCCTTCTGAAATGTCCGGGGCTCTGGAGTCCTGTTGACAATGGGGTGCCCGCTGACATCCTTGCTGTGGGAGGATGTCTGAGCCGTCTCTCTAGCTGTCTGTCCATGGTGCCCATCACCAGCATGCCATTCTCTATCTGCTCAGACTCTTTCCCTGGATTGAAAGACGTGCAGACTTGCAGGCTTGCTGAGGCCTGAACTTCAAAGCACAATGGCCGTCTCTTGGATACTTCAGCAGACCCTGGTATTCATCCAGCAGGAGCTTGGCAGTGACCTCCCCCACCTCCAGAGGTGAGCTTCCGTCGCTTCTGAAACAACCCCCAGAGCTCCTGCTGCTCACCCAGGTCTGCCTCCTGGGCCCACTGTGATGAGTTTCTCAGCTGCAGCTTGTCTATGGCTGCCTCACTGACACCTGGCCCCTTCCCCACCATGCCCGGCCTGGCTCGCAGAGCACCAGGGGTGGTGACCAGAGGAAGGGGCCCCTGGATGGCTTCTGCCCACGCAGCTAGTGCCAATTGAATCCCCACTGTCAATTTTTCTCAAGACTTCTGTGGGCATATTTGGAGGCAGGGGGCTCTAGACCCACTCCTTCGCCGTCTGAGTCTTGAACTTAAAAAAAAAAAAAACCTATTTGCTTTCCTGGAGGTTTCCTGCCACTTGGAGTCCTTTACAATTTTGGGCAATGTTCCTTTCAAGGTCTTTCTTCTTTATAAAAAATTAGTCTGGGGCGGCTTTTTCACCCTTTCCTTTTGACTGTCTCAAAGGACCCCCTGACTGTTCTCGAACATTCAAGCCCCCCCGTCTGATATTGCCACAAATTGCCCACCTCAGCTACGAGCTCCCTCTGGCCCAAACTGAGTTTGCTGCCAGGAGAGACCATTCCGAACCCCAAGTCATAATTTGCTCAGCATGGGACTGAAGAGTTAGTTCAGGCAGTGCCTCCCCGGCCCCTCCCATGGTGCCAAGATGGTGGCAGCGGGGAGCGTTCCTTCCCTCTTGCTGCGCTCTGGTGCTCCCTCCTGCCAGGGCCACTTCTGGGCTTCAGCCCCATGTGGCGCCTCACTCCAGCCAGCTGAGGAGTTCTGGAGAGGGCGAGAGGACCTCATTTATCAAAAATCTTACAAACACAGATCATTTCATATACCATAAACAGAGTTTATCTCAAGCAGAGAGCTTGAGACTCAACAGTTCAACTCTGCAGTGGCAGGTCGACCATTTGAGCTCTGAATTTTCCTTGATATAAGTTGCCCTTTAATAAAAACTTGTGCACAAGAATTGGCCATCCTAGAAAACCTGGCATGCATTTGAACCTTATACAAATACTTGCAAGTAGAGGCGCCATAAGCCAACTGGGGTGCCCGAAGCAGGTGGTTTTCCTTGTCTTTATTTTTAAAAGATTTAACAAGCAATGCAGAAGACCCTTTAGAATGCACCTCCAAATCAAAATTAGTATTCAAACAACAAATTCCTGGGAATAGAAACAACAGCTCAGAATAAACCCAAGAACCATCAACCACTTTTTCCCTGCACTCCATACAAGCAGTACCACAATACAAAAACTACTCAAGCAAGTGGTACAAAAATTCACAAACACAAACAATCTAAAATGCCATGGCCTATCAATCAAATGGGAATTTTCATTTAACAGCTACTTCTCACACTCTAGCATGTGCATTGGATTACAATAACACCATACTCTTTACACATAGGTTCGTAGCTGTAAGTTCTTCCTTACAATGCAAAAAAACTCACAAATACAGACAATGTAGGGGATCTTCAACACAAAAATGCCAGGGCCTATCAAACAAATGGGAATCCAAAGGGGACAAATGCCATCCCAACTGGAAGGTTCAAAACCTTCCCCAGTGGGTGGCCTAATCCTGTTCCCTGGAAAACCCTCCCCAAATGGGTGGCCTAATCCTCATGTACCCTAGAAACCACAATAAACTCTGAATTCAAACCAGTTTCCCTGGTTCCACTCAACTTCATGACTTCTACCCCAAAAGGCACCTCAAAACAAACCAAGCCAACAGGAAAGTCTGGAAACCCCACATATGGGTGGAATCAGGGTCTTGGCATACATGCTGGGGAACTTACCCAACGAATGGCCTGGCATCTGTACACTTCCTAAATCCATTTCCTTCTCAACTTCGTTCAGGTTGTGGGGAGCGATGTCTACTTCAGGGAGACAGAGACAGGAGTTCCCTGGAGCTAAAACAGGCTCCGGCAGCTGCTGGGGCCATCCTTTGCTCTCTCACCTTGAAAAGAAGTTGTTTCTACCCATGAAGACCCACAGCATTGACCCAGGGCTGCTCCCTGCCTCCCCTAGCAGTTGTGAGGTGCCATTCCACCAGGGCGCAGATGGGCTCACCCAGGGGTGCCAAATCCTGCTACCAAAAGCTCGGCACTTGTTCCCAAGGAGGCATCAGAAGAACAAGGACAAGTGGTTTGAGAATGAAAGAGAAGGTTGTTAATTTGCTGGCAAATGAGGAGGTTGGCAGACTCCCCTCTCAAAGTACCAACGTCTTCACCTGGAAGCTTTTAACTGGCCACACGGAACCCAATCAGAATGTCTGTGGGCGGGACCCAGGCATCAGTCCTGTATAAAGACCCTGGGGTGATTACAACACTAGACCAGCTCAGTACGTCTCACTTTCTAATGTGCACATGAATCACCTGGGGTCTGTTAAAGCCCTGACTCTGACTCTGTAGGTCTTAGGTGGGGCAAGAGATCATGCATTTCTAACTCACTGCCAGGTGATGCTAATGTTGCCAGTCTGTGGACCACAGGTAGAGTGGCAAGGGCACAGGCTATACCACCTAATTCTCCCTAAATTCTCTCTCTGGTCTTGCCTACCTATGTGTTGCTAGTTGAACCCTTCACTCAGCTGATTGAAAGAATCAAGTACATTGTAAGATAAATACAATATTGGCCTATGACAGGGATTCCAAGAGCCCAGAAGAGGGCACCTAATCAGACAAGGGGGTGGTAGTGGCCAAGGCAGGCTTCCCAGAACAGTTATAATCTCACTGAGTTACAGAGAGACAGGTTATTTCAGACGCAGGCAAGAACTGGGCATAGCCTCAGAATCCAGATCAGGAGGGGAAACACAAAATCAAAACACAGGCGCATTCAGGAACATTGAGTATTTCTCATTCCACGTGGATTCCATCAAACATTTAACCATTAATCACATTTGGACTGGAATGTCCCCTTTAAACGTTGATTTGCATCACTAGTTAACTTTCCATACATTTAAACCATATCACCAGAACCAGACTGTGACCTCCCCAAGGGCAAGATCAGATTCAACCATGTTGTGTGCTCTTGGTACCTACCTAGCAGGGTATATAGATCACAATTTATCTTTGTAACATAATTAAGAATTACATCCCTTAAAAAAATACATTTTTCAAAGCCAGTTATTTTTTTTTTTTGAAACAGAGACTAGTGTAAGGAGTTATTTACCAAGCTTTCGAAAATGATGCAAACCAGGGAGACTAGGGTGGAGAAATGTTACCAAGGGTAATTAGAAGAGAGGAGCGTTCCTGAGAGAGGTGTCAGGGTGTCAAGCAGTGTAGACAGGGAGGGGATGGTAGAGATTCGTATTTGCACAAGGTTGTTGGGGTTTCTCTCTAAGCCGAGAGCGACACAGCCCAGCCTGCTCCGATGACAGGCACGGAGGGGAAAAAAAAAGTTACATGTGTTTGGGGCAAATGAAACTGCGAAGGGCTGAGACAGAGAAAACTCAGCCTAATTCAATCAGACATTAAAGTCAGGCCTGGTTAATGTGAGACAATTAATACGATCCATTTTTATGCAGATTAAAACATTTCAAATTAACAGGTCAATACCACTCATATGTTCTGAATTTGGGCTCTACCAGCGCCAGGTGAACCGTTAAGTGAACCAATCTAAACTTTATTACGGAGGAGGACTCGGATTCTCAGGAATTCACACTAAACTCAATTTGGAGTTAATCACTCGCATTTTTCTCTCATCTACCAGATATCCTAATTTAAGACAGACCTGCTAGGCTTTCTCCTAGGACAAAAGACAAAGAGGACATGAATTATTCATCAGTAGTAAAGGTATCATTTTATCTGTTTATTTTCCAATTAGGTGAAGTCAGATAAAGAAGCAGTCAATAAAACCAAGAGGTTTTTCCCCATTTTATGGAATTAAAAGCAGACAGTGTTAATGTGGGTCTTGGAGTCCATAAAAAAACATTCAATTAGCAGTGTGCAGTAGCCAGGTGGAGGAAGAGAACCCCAATAGCTAAGGGTCCAAAGCCTCAGTGTGTGGGGGGCTCTGAAGGTCCTGTAGCCCTCCAGCTACAGGACCCCACCAGCCCTTCCCCCCTTCCTGCCTCCCTCCCATCACTAGCCACCCCCACCCCGACAACCATCTTCCTTCTGAGCCTCTAAGCCTTTGCTCAAGCCCCTCCTGCGTTCAGCCCTTCTCTTCTCTCTGCTGCCCAGCGAGCTTCCATTTCTTCTATAAGACTCTGTTCTACTGTCTACATCCCAGACCCCTCCTCCTCCTCCCTCCCGCTACCCTCAGCCCCTGCAAGGCACAGAGCAGACTCCCCTCCTCAGTGCCCCAGCCGCTCTGTGTGCAGCGCTGTTGGGTTTCAGATGTTTCCTTGAGAATGGCTCAAGAGCCAGATCGGAGCTTCTTCCTTTTCATATCTTCTATGCCCTGCGCAGAGTAGCTGCTCAAGGAATGTTTGCCCCATCCCCAAATAAGCCACACCTACGCTATAGACCTCCTGCCTCCATTTTTACTCTCCATTTTTACTCTTTTACTCTTACTTTCCAGTTAAGCCTCTGGGAAGTGACCCTGGCTTCCCTGTGGTTCACTTCCAAGATCCTTTCAGGCCAGCCTGGGGTAGAAAGTGGCAGACAAGAGGGAGAAAGAGCAGCTCCCACTCCCCTGGCACACCTTTGCACACCTTGCTCCATCTCCAGAACAAACCACCTGCCCCCTCCTCCGGCTGGGCTCTTAGTCCCAGCCAAGCGGGGTGGCCCTGCTTTGGTAAGCAGGCATCACACAGGAGTAGAGAGCAAAGCCCAGCCCTGCCACTGTCAGCAAATCGCTCAACCCTTCGGAACACTGGTTCCTCCATCTGTAAAAAGGGGATAAACCTCACTTACCTGTACGTTTGGCGAGAGGACTACAGGAACCACTGCGTATAAAGTACCTGGCAGGGTGCGTGGTACAGAGTAGGTGCTATTATTATTAACTAGATGTTTACCCAGCTACTTGTTCACATATTATAACTGCATGTTTACATAGGTTACTATCTACCAGACTGTGAGCTCCTGCAGGATGTGGACTATGCTTATTTACCACGTCTCCCCCTGCAGCTCTGGAGCCAAGCCAATCCTTGTAAGCAGGTGACAATAGTTGTTGAAGTGAATTATTAGTTAAACTGGGCCAAAGGGCAAACTCCATGAAGTTGGGAACGTCTTTGGCTTCCCTCACCTTCCCCTCTCCATAGAGAGCACACTCCCTTTTCAGAACAGTTCATAAAATCAAGAACTACTTGAAATCTCATCATTCATTTTCAAATCTGCAACATCAAGGCCATTTCACCAGTCCATTACTGAACGTCAGCAGATACTCTTTCTGTCTGAATCTTGCTTTCCTTGTTTCTGAAATGAATTTAAACTAATTATTTGACTTCGTTCCAGTATTAAAGGTTATGAGGCCAGGCATGGTGGTTCACACCTGCAATCCTAGTACTCTGGGAGGCCAAGGCAGGAGGATCACTTGAAGTCAGGAGTTCGAGACCAGTCTGAGTAAGAGCGAGACCCTGTCTCTACCAAAAATAGAAAAATTAGGCGGCCCTGGTGGCACACACCTGTAATCCCAGCTACTCAGGAGGCTGAGGCAGGAGGATCACTTGAACCCAGGAGCTTGAGGCTGCAGTGAGCTATGATGACGCCACTGCACTCTAGCCAGGGCAAAAGAATGAGACTCTGTCTCAAAAAAAAAAAAAAAAAAAAAGGTTTATGAATCTATTGATAAACCCACAAATGATTCCATTATCCAACAAACACTAAGACTGCTCTGGGTTCTGCGCTTTTACTAGGCATGGACATAATAAACAGGGCATACTCCCTGCCCTCAGGGAGCTCAGCCTCCAGTAGTGAAATATGTAGGAGTATTTAAAACTATACCATAAATCGACAGCTCTGTCCTTTCCATAATTTCCCTTTATATTCAAAATCTCAGTCTACTTTGTTTTCTCAGCCCTCAAATCATCCATGGACACCTGGGCCCAAGATCAAACAAAAAGGAAATGCTCACATTTGGCCTGAGCCAGTCATGTATTGTATGATGGCAGGAAGCAAAGGAGGGCAAACTATGACTTAATCCAGCTTTTCCCAAAGTGACTTGCAGAAAACTAGTTGCTGGAGGTGTTCTGAAAATGGGTTCTGTGGACTGGTGAGTAAAGGAAGCACTGTACTGAACATGCTCTCCACTGCAGGACTTCTCAGAGCCTTTGATGTGACCATACACACTGCGACTCTCCAAGAGGAAGACAGAGAAGGCAGCATCTTAGTTAGCTCAGGCTGCCACAACAAAATACCATAGAGTGGGTGGCTCAGACAACAGACATTTATTTGTCACAGATCCGAAGGCTGGGAAGTCCAAGATCAAGGTGCCAGAAGATTTGGTTCCTAGTGAGGGTGGTCTGCATGTTACAGACAGCCACCTTCTCCCTGTGTCCTCACGTGGTGGAGAAAGAGAGCTCCAGTCTCTCTTCCTTTTGTTATGAGGACACTTATCCCATCACGGGGGCCCTACCCTCATGACCTAATCACCTCCCAGTGGCCCCACCTCCAAATACCATCACACTGGAGGTTAGGGCTTCAACTTGGGAATCTGGTGGAGATATAAACAGGCAGCACTGCCCAGTCTTGTCCCACCAAGAGCCCTCTTTACAAGAAACACCACGTGGGGCGACAGGCCCAGGATCTCACTAGGAGAACTGCTGAGATAGCTAGAGGCTGAGCTGTCTGAGGACACAGAGATCCATCGTCCCCACTGGGTTCATGCCACACGCCACCGTTCTGCAGCACCAGATGCCTTTCATGCAGGAGTCTGTTGATAATTTCCCAGAGTGTGTGAATTCGTCTCTCTGTGACCTGCAACAAAACAATCTTCTAGTCCTCTGCAGCTGCAGATGGGGCCTCTTCAGACCTACTGCTGAACCTGGCAACCAGGTGCTCCAAAAAGGTTAGCTCTGCCACAGGAAATGGGAGGCAAGAAGGAAGGTTCAGCGATCACCAAAATGATACCAGGTGTCAAAACACCTCCTGCGCCTTGGCAGGAGAGGGGAAGTCTAAATGCTAAGACAAATCAGGTTAAGCTAAGCTTGCCAGGGAACTTAACCACAACGAGAAGGAAAGGATGGCCATCATATGGGCTGAGTAGCTCCCAGCCGCCCCCGAGATGTGAGTGGCCAAATTGCTTCCTTTGCCAAAATTATTTATCCTCAAAGATTGAGAAATTAAAAGGTTAAACTAAAAAAAAGACAACCAGCGAACATGGAGCTATGACTGACCTGAAATTCAGGTCTCAGGTACCTTTATGATGTTTAAAAACAATCTTCAGTGATATTCTTTTAACTGGGCTCACTATGTTAAGGACCACAGCAGGTCGTGTCTGGGGGGAGGAATCTAATGATCACAGAGCACACAGAATTGAATCTGCTGGGCCTAAAAATACATATCTCTTGGCCTCACCCAGGTTGTTTGCTGCCCACGACAGTGTTGCATCCCACAGGGTGACATTTCTCCCAGCTGCCACCTAACTAGCAGCATACAGCACATCCACCTAGCTCCTGAGAGGTGGGTGGGCCTGTGCGTTTTCTGGGTCAGATCACAAGAATTAGAGCCAAAGAGAAAAGTCTGCCTCTGAGAAGCAGGAGAATAGCTAAGGGCAGATCCTGAGCCCAGATGTAGGCTAGGGTCAGGATGGCACCTGCCTTTTCATCTTACTTGCCAGATTTGACCAACTGGTAAGTGATGACCTGGGGTGCTGTACTGAAAAGAATTTTGAGATGGCGCATCGGCTCATGGAAAGAATGCCACAGCGGATTAGGGATGTCCACTCTGGAGGTCTCTGTCTCCCAGGTGGCAGGTACTAGACATCCCAAGGCTAGAAGGACCCCACACACGAGCACTGTGTTTTGCAGTGGTGAAGTCCTTTCATGTACCTTATTAAACTATACGCCTACATCATTTTCTTGGTCACATTTATTTCAAACGTTCTTAAAATATGGACAGTAAGAATCTCATGAAGTTTAAATGATTTGAAAAAGGTCACAAAACTAATAACTACAAGGGCAATGATTCAATGCTAAGCCTTCTGACTCCCAGCACCCTTTCCATGCCACCAGCTTCCCCACCTGACAACCAAGAAAGGATTCCTGTTGCCCTGACTTAAAATTACTGGGGAGAAAACTTTGAGGTGGACACCTGCCTGAAATAATGTCCGCCTGTGTGGCATAGGAGAGATGAAACAATACATCTAAACATTCCTTAGCGAATTACTAGTCATAGATAAATTCTATCTATTATTAATATAATTATCAATAGCAATATTAATGTATGGAGAATGCTCACATGGAATTAGGGCCTTAGGAAAAATTGTTAATGTTGACAACACTCTGAGAAACAAATTCCAACCTGCTCTTCCTGCATTAGAAAATACCTTTCACCCCAATACCCCACAATTCACATGCTGTATTCATTTTACGATCGTCACACAGCCCAGAACAATGTCCCACAAAGTAGCTAGAGTCCAGCACAAAGAGTCCTGGACTCTGGTCAAGAGATTTGCCTTAGCAGGCCAATTAATTCCAAGGTCACAAAACTAATTAGTGTCACAAGAAAAGCGGACCCCAGATAGCGCACCTTCCAGCCTCATCTTCTTTCCTCCTTGAACAGCCCATGAGAAGCCTCGAGGACATCGTACTGTGCCCCATAACGCAAGCTATGTGGACACAACCCCGCATGGCTTTCTAGTTCTTGGTTACAAAGTCAGTAATAGAAATGCTTCCATAGGCCCTGACTCATGCTGTGTATCAGCACTAGTTTTGCAACCCATTCTCCTTTCCAGGGTTGTCTTTCTGCTTTCTGCATATTTAAGCAGCAATTCTAATTGTGCAGGCTTGATTATCCGTCTCTTTGAAACCTCTCTTCAGTGTCATCAGCAGTTCGATTCTTTGTTATGCTTCGATTTAGAAAAGCTATTTATGCATCATGTTCATTAACTCCAGGACGGCCTGCGATTTGTCTCTCCCAAATAAAAAAAATACTCATAGATACACATATACCTCTATATTTGCAAGTGGGGCCCCAGCCCAGAAGACACTCATGACTGCAAAAGAAGGTGCCTGACTGCTCAGCATTCTGAATAGTGAAAAATCTACTATTAAATAATGTGGAAGAGGTCAATCAATAAAAATAACTAAATAATTGATGGTGTTATATTAGGTTAAACTATAACATATGATATTCATTAACCCATCAAGAAATACTGTTTGAGTTAAACCACGTCTCTCCAATGAGTGTTTCTGGTGTTAATTCAAGAAGCAATAGCAGTCACCCAGGGGATGTTTTCAATGTTTTATGCTTTCATTGTGGTGGTGTTTTTAGAGGGGTTAGCAGGGCAATAAGGATCATATTTAGGAAGGCAGCTCAGTGACAGCTAAGGCACTGAACTACAATCAAGTCATCTTCCTTCACTTAAGCAACCTGGACAGCTCCACTCCAGCTAATCAGCCTGGCTGAGAAGGAATTGACAAGCTCGTGGAAATTTACTGTCGTGGTACAGGAGGGGCTTGCCTTGTTCTTCAGACATAAATAAATAAGCCCCAGCACTTGGAGTTTCTGTTGCATTTGGCTCTGACATGCTCTCAGATACTGGTTCATTTCACCACTAGGATGGTGCCTACGTGTGTACTACCCAGGCTCCCGGAAGCAGCATGTGCAGGACACACAGGTTGCGGAGTCCCAGAAATCTGGCCTGACCCCTTGCTGTACCACGCGCTAGCCGGGTAACCTGAGATAGCACCTTTCATCTTACTGAGTCTCGGTTTCCTCACCTGCAATAGGG
>CAUYRT010050235.1:0-23756 GCA_963574885.1 Lepilemur ruficaudatus
GTGTGCCCCCACATAGTGTTTTTTAAAAGTGGAATTAATCACCAATTAATATGAAATTGGGAGATTTCACCCCAAAGTCAGGATTTTTAGCTTCTTAGGAAAAAACCCAGAACATCCGACAATATGGGGCTGGAATTTGCTTTTGTCAGCAGGTGCCTGAAACCGAATTGTGCCTGTAGCTGGGGTAGGTACTCTCCATAAGCCACTCTCATTTGCGTCATCTTCCTGGGCCTTGCAGGCATTTAAGTGAGCACTGAGGGTGTGGTCAGCCCTGAGTGGGCAGGTGGGGCCTGGCGCCCCGTCCACTGTGATGAACGGACCCTGCAGAGGTTGGTCAGGCTGGCCCTGCGGACTTAGCTGTGGGCTCAGGCTTAGTTCTGGACTCAGAATGTTCATTATCCCTGGCGAATTTCTTGAGGCCTGTCTGGGGAAGCTGAAGACCCTCCAAGGACAGACCCCGCAGAGCCAATGGAATCTTGGAACCCGTCCTCGAGTAGCGGAACTTGGAAGCAAACTGGCCTCCTTGGGTGCTCTTGGATAAGATCTGCCTGTAATTTGGAGCTATACCAAGTAAGGAGTCTGGGTGCCGACTGCACCCTTATTTTCCATTCCCAGACAAACCAACAGAAATTCATGGGAGCCATGGCACAGAAATGTCTAGCCTGGCAATTTCTGGGTCTCTGCAAGATCATCAAAATATTATTTTGCCACTCAGTGCCTGGCAGAATATCCTGGAATCTGTGTAGAGTTTACTGGTTTGCACTATGGAAGTGACTTCGCTGTGGTGTGAAATGTTTGAGGTATAGCAGGCCCTTGCTGGCTTCCTCCTTCTGTCGGGAGCACCCTGTCATCTGTCTCCATCCAAAGCCAGCTGGGACTGGGGGAGATGGGGAAGGACATAGACAGGAAATTATTTTTATTTGACCCCAAATCCCTTAGGCTGCAGCTTAAGCTACTTTCCTCATTGTGCATCCTGTGGAGATGAGAAAACAGCTCACTGTGCGCTACCTGCCTGCCTGCTCTGGGAAGGGACCTCCCAACGTTCCCGCTGTTGGGGTGTAGAATTCCTGCTGGATTGATGCTTCAGTTTGTCCTTTTGTCTTTAGAGACACAGCTCATGGGATATATGGCTTTAAGGACTGTCCCAAGTATCATCTTCGTTAGATGAGAATGCTGAGAAGGATCACAGGAGGTTATGTACTCCATCTGTCTAGCAGGGAGGGCGGTCTGTTCCAAGTGTCTACGAATACTAAAAATCAGTAAGGACCCCCTTTGTCATATTTCTTCTTCATGCTATCAGAGTGCTGATTCCTCAGCACGGAACCCAGAATGCAGCCTGCAGAGCCCGAAACCACTTCACACTCCTAATCCTTTATTTCACATCCAGGGACTGCAGTCATTAGACCTTCAAAATGCTGCTCAGGAATAGGACAAGTTGTCATACTTACTTCTAGTCCCAGGGATAAGTTTTCTGTCAAGTAACCTACGTGCATGCACATTGGTTTGCACCTGCCAGAGTGATGCACCTGCCTGGTTTGCACCTGCTGCTTTGATGACTCCACTCAGAGCTGAGGTGGTGCCGCGTGAGGGTGGGGCGGGGTTTGCTTTTTATCCGGCCCTCCTGATGGTCTGTTTGTCCGGTTCTCTCTGAGTTAGGCATGGAGCCCCCAAACTGTCATTAATTTTAAACAACGAAGTTGATAGGAATCTAGGAAATGAAAATATCTTATAATCAGGCCAAGTATTTTGTTGAACTGGCCCAGTCTGTGTGTTGGGGCAGGTGGGAGGGGGAGGCGGTGGTGTATGGGCCTCGGCCTCTGGAGAAACAGAAATTCAGGACTGCCTTTATAGGGAGACTGACTGTAAGGTTGCCTCTAAGCTCTGGTTTCAGGGTCCCTGAAAGGCTTTTATGTTAAAAAAAAAAAAAAAAACACAAAACAACTTTCATTAGGTAACTCTCTAAGACCTAAAATGTCACTACCAGAAAGTCCCTCCTCTGGCTTAGAGTTTTGATGTAAGAATGCAAATGTCCCCAGGAGAGCACGTCATTCACTTATTCTACTCCTTCCAGGGACGGGGGACAAGGAGGACACCAGCACAAGGACAGGTGATGGAAGGAGGGGCACGGGTGCTGCAGAGAGGAAAACAGTGGGGGAAGGTGGGCTAGAGGGTGGTGGGAATGGTAAACACAACTGTAGAGGCCGCACACTTGTGTTAGGAGAGTCGTGGCTGCCTAAATTAACTATGTTTTGCTGGACATGGTCATTAAACGTCTAAAATCAGGGACCAATTCTGAGGGCCCGTGAACTTCTGGAAGAGCTGGGTGTTGGAGCTGAGTGAAGCCTTTGCAGTGGCTTCCTCCCTGGAGCAGCTGTGTGGCTCTGGGAAGCTCACCTACCCTCTCTGTTCCAGGTCTTGATGTCCTCATCTGCAATCTAGAGAGAGTAAATACTTCCCAGAGTGTGTTATGAGCACCTCTTGCAGTGTAGTTTAAGTGGCGCATGGTGGACACTCCAAAGCCCCCTTTCTCATGCGTTTCACACTCCCATTTTCATATGTTTTAGAGCAGACAGACATCATATGCCCCCTTTCCTGACATACAGATGTGAGCCCAGGCAGGTGTTGAGTTGATGGTACGTGATCACTGGGGAGAGGAGAGCAAACAAACTCATGCGTGAACACACCTGGAAACTCTGAGTGAGCAAACAAAATGATATGCATTAGATTTTGCCAACTGAGGCATTTTCCCCTTGCCCTTCTCTGTTCTTTTTGTCGGAGCTCCTTGATGGATTTGAATGGCGCTCCTCCTGCTGGGCTGATGTGTCCCTTTGAATGTGGATTCTCATGTGAGTGGGAAATTAATCAATTCTGTGTTCAAGGATAAATGCAAAGCATAGCAGGGAAGAATAATGAGTATACTTACAAATTGTTCTTTTCATGTATCAGCAATAAAAGTAAATCGTTTTATGGCCTAGGTAGCTGTGTACGGATTGAATCGCTAGTGCCCAGTAGAAAATGTGGCAGTGTTTGGGTTTCACAGGTCTCACATTTCAGAATGTCTGTTCAGGTCTGCAGCCATACCACCCTGAACGTGTCTGATCCTATCTGATCTTGTAAGCTAAGCAGGGCTGGGCCTGGTTAGTACTTGGATGGGAGACTGTCTGCTGAAGATCAAACCTTCCTTAAGGGAGACTTGGAATTGGACAGTAAGGGAAAGTGCTGTTCACATATTCATTCGTTCAATTTCTTCCTTGGGAGAAACACCCAACCATGAGCTCCCCGTTGTGGTTGTTGGATGTCTTGCTTTGCTGCTGCACACCTTTTGGTCAGTGTGAGATACGGGATTCCTGAGAATGATTCCTGAAGTTTTTTGTAGGCGAGGAAGGGTACATGCAAATTAGAGAAGAGTAGCCACTGTTGCTAACTTCAAATGCCCCAGAAGTGATTGGTGTGCTGTCTTTATAGTCTACCCAACTCCCGTTTCCCCAGACAGTGTTAGATTGTACTTCTCCCTCACAGGCTCATGGAAACCTCACATCTGGAGCTGGGGGGAATGCTTTGTGGACTTTGGTCTGTGCCCTTAGCCCAAAATTGTGCATTTGTCTCCACAATGGAGATTCTTTCCCTAATGCTGTGAAAATCTTCACACTCATGGTATTTTTTCATCCCTTTAGTTTCTCTAAGGGGTTCTCTCCTTTGCTAATCATTTTACTCCAGAGGCCAGGGGCAGTTTTGGGAGGAATGAGTGATGTATGTTAAAATCATCTGTGTTTGTTCTGTTCAGAATTTTCATCCAATATTAAAAGCACATCCTAACCAATGTGTGTGTCGTCATGAAACTTTCTCCTTTCCCTTTCTTCTTCTATGAGATTCCAAATGCATTTTTCTTAATGTTACTAAGTTTAAAGGTTTTTGGATTCTTCTTTCTTAGGTTACTTTTTTTCCCTGAGTGTGCCTTGCATCATTGAATAGTCAGTTTCAGATCCAAGTTTGACCAAAATGTGTTTGACTATTGCTTGAATATTTGGCCTATATTTATGTTCTGTTGCATTACAGTATCAGTTACATAGTGAGCTGAGAGATTCTGTTTGACAAAATGTTATGTTTCATTTTAGTAATTTTGAAAATCAAGAATTTTCTTTGGAACCTCGTAACTTAAGATAAAAATGTAATTGTGCTTCTTGCTAACTTGTTTTTCTTCTGCAACAAAATATGGAAACATTTACATTAGTTATATGCAGATAAAACCGGAGTTTTATCTCCCTTTTAAGCTGTTGATGAACTTGGTTTGTTTTCTTTGAGGAAATGAATACTTCTGTTATCTCACTTAGAATACAATGAATACTATTCCTTATCAGGATGGTTTTATGTTCTTCTTCTCAGAGGTGTTTTAAAGATTGTCTGACTGTATCATACAAAATACTAAGAACTTATTTAATACATGAATGCATTTGGAGACTATGTCAAATTACTAAGCTGTTATTCTTGCAATAGCAAGACAATGTAATCAAGCCAGAGAATGCCTAGAGTTTATTTTGATTTGTTTCCCGTTTGTTTTAAATTTACCACCCACAGTTATCCAAAATACATAAAAGCCTGTGGGTTTGGTATATTTGTTTTGCTGTCATGTTGTAATGTTGTGCAAACATAACTGTACTTAAAGTTTTTAGGATCAAACGGATTAGATGTCATTTACTTTTTTTGCTAACAATATCAGAGAACATAAAAAAATTCATTTTCCTAATCTGCTATTGCCATAAGTTGATAGTTGCACTGTCTGCATAGTTGACCACCCACTGAAGCCAAGGCACGTGAAACTGCTGTCCACTAAAATGGGCCTGAAAGTCACGTGGGACCCACCCAAAGATGCTACCAGTAGACCTGTGGAGCATTACAACATTGCCTATGGGAAGTCACTGAAAAGTCTTAAATACATCAAGGTGAATGCGGAGACATACTCCTTCCTTATTGAGGATGTGGGTAAGTGACACTGTGATCTTGTTGCCAGTCAGAATTAACTGTGCACCAACATTCTCGGTTACATTCTTAGGATGACTATGTGCGAGACACAGGATGGCTGGGCGCAAGGGACCTCATAGTTCTTTGGGAATGGCTACCCAAGTTCAGAGGCTCTCGTCAGGAGGCTGTCGCTTGACAGCCTTCATCTGGCCACTGGGCTTCCCCATCTGTGCGCTTGAACTCAAGTGCTCTTCTCCCCACACTGATGTAGCAAAAAATGTTTAGTTTCTGAATGTGCTTTTGGAAAATATATTGATCCTTTTTTGTCTTATAGAAACTTCACTAGTAAACAACTTAGTAGGCTAATCTAGAGACTTCCAACTTATTTTATGATCAGGGATTGCTCAAGTCCTATGTCCCTGTAAAGGCATGTGGAATATGTCGTGCTTAGCCACATCTGGTTAAAGTGACATTTTTCCCTATTTAAATTTAATTTTAATTTGATTCTGGAAGTTTGGAATATTTTAGATCTTGCCTTGATATATACTGTCAGGTTAAGTGCAGATATAGGTGGTTTGGACTTAGGCTTTGAGCTGCCTCTGGATCCTCTGTCTTCTACTTTTTGGTTTCAGTAGCCTGAAACTCCATCGATTCTACCGTCATGTGGTGGCCTGACCTTCAGTGGATCTTAAGGAAGTAACAGAAGTCAGCATACAGGAAACAAGGTCTCCCCATGCCATGTTGGCATTTTGCTCCTTTACGGCTGTGGTCCCCAAACCCCAGGCCGTGGACTGGTACCAATCTGTGGCCTGTTAGGAGCCAGGCTGCACAGGCTCTACCCATCCCACTATGGTCCATGGAAAAATTGTCTTCCGTGAAACCAGTCCCTGGTGCCAAAAAGGTTGGGGACCACTGCTTTAGGGGGTCAGTCTGCTCATGGCTGCTCAATGCCGGTCACCCAGCCATTGCCTACCTCACTCCTTCTCTACCTCCTGCATTTGACATTATGCTTCCTGTGGAACAGAGCAGAGAGTATATAAAAGGGAGATAAAGGAGGCCAGACTCCCAGACTCCCTTCCTCGTGGCTTCAGATGAACATACATTCCCTGAATCTCTCACGCATCACCGTGGCCCCCGAGCCCACCTGCAAGGTCCATGGGGAGTCTGGCAGGCTGAAGGCATGAAGGGTCACATCTGCCTGCTCAAACCTTGGGTTGCTGTGATTGCTGCAGAGAAGAAAAACACGTGAAAAGAGAGGCATAGAACTCCCTGCAGAACAAATAGTATCTCCCAAGCAACTTTCTGATGAGTCAACCGTGTGGGAATCAGAGACATGTGGATTAAATTGCTTTGAAATATTACACAAACAAGCTCAGAGTGCTCGAGAAAGCGTCTGGCGAAGCTCGGTTTTGCGTTCTGTCTGACCCTAGAGCGTCTCCCGATTAGTCCGGCAGGTCTAGCCCGGCAGGTTGTGCCAAACCCTAGGTGACCCCAGGGCCTGTCGTGGCCAGACAGAAGTCACACCAGTCTTGATCACAGATCACAGCAGGCCGCAGATGCTGTCAGCCCAGTTGCTGTTTGGGGGCCTCTGGCTTGAGGACTGAGTGAAGTTTTGTTAAAGGAAGCCTCCTTGCTTTGAGAAATGTCGTTATCATACTGCCTTTGACAGAACTCTTACCTCTCTGACCCTTCGTTGCCCGAAATGCCCACAAACTTTTCTCTCTACAAGGAATTGGCCCCTGCACTTACTGTTATGTGATTGTGGTTCATTTTGAGGAAAACCAGCGCTACTGGAGTTTTGCTTTTTCAAGCTCCAAGTTCAGGGTACGCTCCCTTTGTAATGTGGTGTCTTGGTTTCCTTTCTCGTCTCAACGACTTCAGGAGCACAGCCAGAGAGACCTCTTCGATTTGACCTTGGCTCCTAGGTGAAAGTCAAAAAGTGAAGCCCAGTTATTTCAGGATTAGCATTTCCAAGATTCCAGGAAATATTTTTTTCTAGATTTTTGTTGAAATGGTCAAAAATGACCTGCAGATATAGTACGGGGAACATTTTATTGTGAAAAAGAGAAAATTTCATGAAGCTTTATGTATTGCTGCGAAGATTTCCCTTATGCTAAATTTTATGAATTACATTGACATTTCTTATTATTTTCTGGAGATTTTCATTTGGAGCTTCTATGGGGAAATATTATTTGTAGTCACTGACACCAATGTCCAAACACCTATTTAGTGGACCTTGCGTTTCTACTTCCTACATTGATTTCATGTTAAAAATCTCAAAAACTCTTTTGGTTGACTGCTTTTGAATCCAGGTTTATTACACATGCCACCCACTTTGTAGTAAATAAGTTTAGCTCTTTGGGTCAGGTGTGTTTCAGTTGCATGAGAAGAATGTTAGTGAATTTAATAAAAAAATAGAGAAAGCTATCATTATGCTTGTCACTTAATTCAGATTTTATGTTTAGTTATACATTGGTATAAGGAAGATGGTTAGGGAGTCAAACTGTGTCATTCTTGGAGATTTGAAATGGTGGCTTGATACAAACCGTGTGTTTCAGAGCCGGGGGTAGTGTACTTTGTGCTGGTTACTGCAGAAAACCACAGTGGAGTGAGCCGTCCAGTATACAGAGCTGAGAGCCTGCCTGGTAAGTCTTATCTAGAATTGAAGGCTGTAGTTTTGTTACTTAGATTGGGAGAGACATCCCTCCTTGCTTCTTCAAGTCAATATACATTTAGAATTATTAAAGAATTTCTGAACAAGAACTTTTTAGACCTGTAAAAAAAGTAGAAAGATTGAAAATTAGGAGAGACTTACCCCTTCTTTTAAAATAGTTTTAAAGTAGGTTATTCCAATAGTATTTTGGCTGAACTTTTTGAATACTCAGTGGAGTATAAACCCTGTGCAAAAGACCAAAAATATGTATTGTCCATAAAGCTTAGGTGTCCAGTCACCAATACGGCCTGAGCAGATCCTTTTGGAGCCTGTTGCAAAGATCACTTAACTATGCGTTAGGGATGCACTGAAATGTGGAAAATCCAACAGTCCTTGTTCCTAACTATCAAGTTGCATTTCCCTAATTTAGGAGGTGAATGGATCAAGATTGATGGTTTTCCCATCAAGGGTCCAGGACCATTTAATGAGACCGTCACAGGTACTACGTGCTCATTCGTGTCAGATTCATGTCTTCACTGAAGCACCGTCTCGCAAGAGGGCTGTGCTTCCGTCACACACATGCGCTCACAACCGCTGTTGAGTTCCCATCGCTAAACTAACACACACGCCCCACAGTCTCGGTCAATCCGCTCTGCACCTGGGGAGCGGGACTGTAGCCAGTGTTGCTCATTGTTCACTGTTCCTTCATGTCCTCACGTGGGGAAGTGTCCGCGTCTACATCTGGGGATATTGTCGCCCTGTTAACAGGCAAATATGGTGGTTGAGATGGCAGTAGCCCCATAGGATACCTACAGCTCTTTTTCCTGTGAATGGCATCAATGAACGGGACTCACAAAACAGTGGTTTTTATTGGCTGACATGCTGTATCACGTCTTGCTTTTTTCTTACAACCTTGGGATATTTTGTGATATGTCAGAGAACCTGCCTTCCATCTCTGCTCCATATTTGCGTCTCTGTCTGTTTTATCATTTGGATGTTGATGTTGTCTGGTCACATTGTTTTACTTACCGAGAGAAGTGTTGACATTTCTCATGTGGTTCTTGAATGTATTTAATGAATGGTGAAAAATATAATGTAAAATGAATGCAGTTATTTCAGAGTGTGATTGAGTAATATCCCAAAGGCATTATGGTGAGGAGCTGTGTTTTATTTTCATGTACTATGTATTTAAATATCTCCATCTGGTGTTATTGTTGAGAGGAAGGTGAGTATGTGAAACCAACTACCCTAATTTGCTTTTCAGACCAGGTTTGATGGGCATAGGCGGTTTTCAAAGTCCCTACTATATGAACAAAACAATCAGAAAAGGAAACTGGCTTTGGGGGAGGTGATGTGTTCTTGTTCAGATACGATGGACTTGAGGTGACCGTGGAGCGTTGCAATGGAAATATCTTGTAGGTGATTCGAGAAGAGAGAATGGAAGTTGGAAGAGGGAAGTAAGAGCTAGGTAGCGACGTAGGAGTCATACTATAGAGTAAGAGGTGAAGTAGAAAGTACAGGAGTGGGTGACGGAGAGCAGGAGGCCGGGATCAGCCGAGGGAAACACTGACAGTATAATGGTCCTGACACTAGTACACCTAGGCAGTGTGCAAAATAGGAAAGGACGTTTGTTCCCAAGGCTCTTTCCCCATGCTGGCACATGTGGAAACGGGCACACATGAACCTTTTACTTGTGGATGTTTGTGCCTTGGATTTGAAGCTTATATTTTGTATTTTAAAAGACCATATTTTTATATTCTTCCTGATAAAGTTTTCCGAATGATGGCAGTTTTAGAACACTGAGTTTTTACTTTTTCATAAGTAATTTCTTATGCCTTCTTTAATGGAAAGATGTGCACACATGTGTGTGCTTGGGTGTGTGTGTGTGTGTTTGTGTGTGACCTTTCTGAGTCAGCAAGCACAAATCCTGGGGATCGGGGATCAGAGACAGTCATGTTCCAGCTCATTATTGGTTTTATGTGTTATGAGATGATTTAACCTCTCTGCAGAAGCCTTTGCAGGCCTTGGTGGCCAAAGCACCCTGCTATAACACATCATGCTCCATTTGTCATACACTATGATTAAAAATGACACTAGAAGAAATTGCTCACTCTGGGAGGCCGAGGCGGGAGGATCGCTTGAGGTCAGGAGTTTGAGACCAGCCTGAGCAAGAGCAAAATGCCGTCTCTACTAGAAAAAAATAGAAAAAAAGTTAACTAGGCAACTAAATATAGAAAAAATTAACCGGGCATAGTGGTGCATGCTTGTAGTCCCAGCTACTGGGGAGGCCAAGGCAAGAGAATTGCTTGAGCACAGGAGTTTGAGGTTGCTGTGAGCTAGGCTGATGCCACGGCACTCTAGCCTGGGCAACAGAGTGAGACTCTGTCTCAAAAAAAAAGAAAAAAGAAAAAAGAAGTTGCTGGCTGAAAGCACTTACAGCATATGATATAAAGCAGAACTTAAAAAAAAAACAATGAATATCCAGTATGCACAGGCCAGGTTAAAGTGCTCTAGGAAAAAAATTACATTTCATTGTTCATAAAAGTAATAACTTATGAGAAATTATCAATCATGTATCTGTACCCTTTTATGAGGCTTGGAAAATATGCTATGGCATTATTCTAAGAAGTGGTTACATATGTAATAGTCTTGTCAAACAAAACAAATGTTCAGAATTCCACATCTTCATTCAAAGGAAGGGATTTGCCTGTAAAACTTCAGAAATTAGCATCAGCACCTGGTGTGAAGCCCAAAGGGTTCAATTTAGTGCTTGACTGATGGCATCTCATGTTCTCCCAGTGTTTTATCTGAAACCAGAGTAAAATATATTCTTTTATGCTGCTGGAAACAGTGGTTTCACTTCAAATTCCAGAAGGCCTTCTTTTACTAGCTTAGACCTATCTCAATAGAATTGTGTTTACCTAAAAATACAGGACTTTAATTATTTAATTCATTCACCCCAGGCACAGGTGCAGGGCTAGAGACGCAAGGTAGACAGGGGCTCACCTTAGTGAAACTTGGATTCTAATGGGAAGGAAGACAATAAATAAATAAGGAAAAAGTGGTGCGGATAATCTGTCAGTTTGCTAGGCTGCCGTGACAACATACCGTAGACTGGGCGGTTTAGACAACAGAATTTTATTTTCTCAAGGTTCTGGAGTCTAGATGCCCAAGGTCAAGGTTTGGGTTCTCCTGAGGCCTCTCTCCTTGGCTTGCAGATGGCCACCTTCTTGCCGCATCCTCACACGGCCTTTCCTCTGTTCTTGCGCACCCCTGGGGTCCCTCCTGGGTTCTAATCTCCTCTTCTTAGAAGGACACCGGTCAGATTGGATTAGGGCCCATCCTAACGGCCTCATTTTACCTTAATCTCCTCTTTAAAGGGCCTGTCTCCAAATACAGTCACATTCTGAGGTACTGGGGTTAGGACTTCAACATACGAATTTTGGGGAGACACCGTTAAGCCTGTAATATGATCGTATATTACTTGGAAAATGAACAGCACTGTGCTATAGAATTGGCAGACAGGGGTGAGGGGTTGGGAGCCTGGGAGGCCCAAGATGGCGGCACCAAGCTGAGACCACAGAGGGTGAAGCCACGTGAGGAGAAGGAAGAACATGCCAGAGGGTCCTGGAGGTGGGGCAGGACTTACGTGATTCTCAGACGTGCCATTCATTCCAATACGAAAACTCTCAGGACTCAGAAAATGATGGGACTAAGCAAAAACGCAGCTCTGGGGCAGTTTTGGCTTCCTGTTGTGTAGCTCATCTCATATCTCTCAGTTAGAGGCTTTCTTTGTGTTTAATGTAGAACCCCTCTTGTTGGGACATAAACCCGTATCCTCCTGTTCTGTCACCAGGGAAGAGATGGTGCACGTCTGCCCACTCATTGGAAGGCTGTTATTTAGCTTTTCTGCAGACTTCTTTTCTGCGAGTTGTTTTAGCCTTTCTCTGCAGGTGGGTCTGGGTAACTGGCAGTGCACAGCTGGCCCCAGGGTCAGGGCAGAGATACACGGGGGCTTGGGACACAGACATGTCCTAACTCTGCCACCAACCAGCCAAGGGACTCGGCCGGGCACAGAGCTTTTGCCAAACTCTTCATCTGGAAAACTGTTAGATTCTGGCTAATTTTAGCTCTGCATATAATCATATCTATTTAATAATTTTTATGATTCTCTAAAAATCTTTGTGCTTTTCTCAAGTTCTGGAGCCTAAACTAGACATAGTACTGAAATAAAAGTCTGATTTGTATCTTTTATTTTAGTTCATGAAGCTTGCTCATTTTTTGGACAGTTAAATAGCAGGTTGGACTCAAGGTCTGCATAGGACTCACGTCACCCCTTGGCCGTCTCCAGCCAACACTGGCGTGACACTCACCTGTGCTCTAGCTATTCCCTTTCCTCTTGCGGCCACCCGCTCACCTCCAGGTTGCTCCCTGAAGCCAGCAGCATGTGGGCACTTGGCATCCATGGCATCCACGAAGACGGCCCCTTTGGTGTTCTCACCTCCTGGGTTCTAACTGCTGCCTCCCCTCACAGAGTTAGAGTTAGAGACAGAGCCGCTCCCTTCCAGAATCAGGGATCATGGAATGCCCTGTCTGATGACCATCACCTCCCTCCTTCAACACCCTGGCGTAGCAAAGTTGCTCTCAGGCCTAATCAGGCTTTGACCCACGGACCCTTCCCAGCGCAGCGTCCAGAAGCCAGCCCCCGCCCACTGCTTTACTGTACCCGGGTCCCGTCATTCCCACCCGCTCTCTCGGGTCAGCCCCAGTCCTTCAAACTGCCTCTCTGGCCTGCTTTTGCCCTGCAGGGCCCTACCTCTCTGGCTTCCTCTGTCTGGCATGCTAATTGCTGAGCCTTGGGAGATAAAGAAAGATCTGAGCTCATCTGCATTACCGCAGCCCATGAGAGCTGCTTTCCTCACTTCTCTGGGCCCTCAGTGCTGCTTGGTGATCATTCTGTTAGTCCTGACTCAGTTTCCTCTCTCCCTGCCACAATGGCTAGTCCGAAATGTTGCCCCTTGCTCCAGCTCCTTTCTCTGCTGGGATTCACCTCAGTTCTAGCAGGTGACCTTGCTTCTTGCTTCTCTGCAGAGATGAAGTTTCATTTGACATCCCTCATCTTCCTCCTCCTGAACTCTGAACCTCCCCATCTCTGGGCTCTGGGGGAAGGCTGTCCTCACCTTAGAAAACATGATCAGACCCAGGACAAGTCTGGGGTCCCATTCATCTTTGACCCCTCCCCGTGCCTGGCTGAAAAGTTTATGCCTGCTATTTCACACTGAAACAATGAAACTGTGAACTCATGAAAAACCTAGGTTTAACATCTTTGGTTTCTTACCTAGCACCCCTTTCATGGGAAATATCTACAGATTTATGAGACGTGTATACCCCAAGCATGCAGTTTTGATCTTTTCTGTCAGTATTTCATCAACATGAGCACCAATTTTCTGGCATATTTTCCTATCAATTTGCTAATTTAAATACAACCGATGTGGAAGTTAAAAACTCTAAACCTACTGTCTTGAGAGAGCTCCTTCCCTAATCTGTTGATTTAAGAGCATAATTCATCCACCAAGCCCTAGTCTCACCACTGCTCGCCTGTGAACACCCGGCTCGGGCTCCCGCCCAGGCCTGACCAGCAGCAGCTGTCCACTCAGCGCCTTGGATTTCTCGGCTGGGAAGTGACAGAAGCCAACAAGAAGGTTCTGTGTTCCTTTCTAAGAACTTTCTTAGACTCTAAAGTTCTTGCTAAGGTTCTAAGGTTCCTTTCAGCTTTGAAAATTCTTGAATCTGTGACACTAGGTGGACTGAATCCACTTCTAATGAGTGATGCTAAGCTTTGCGAGCAGATGGAAACCACTTACATTAAGGAAAAATGGCTATTTTCCTATTTCTTTACCCTATGTAGATGGTTTAGGTCAGCACATCAAAGTATCGTACTAATGAAGGAAGAAACGCTGACTTGTAATTTCTGTGTTTTGAGAACATACCTGAACACACGGAAGGTGCACGGAATAAAGAATCACCTCCGGTGACATATGGGAATGTACTGCCCCCAAGGACCCTGTCTATGTGCCTTCCCTTCCCTTCCCTGTTTGCAGTGGCAGGAAGGAGTCAACAGAGTTGGCCACGTTCACTTACTTAAGCTGACTTGTGTCATTGGCACCCTGGGTAAGAGGTGACAGAACAGTAAACCGATAGACAAGTCCGGGCTCAGATAACATTGCAGTCAGATTGTGGGGCTGCTGTGCACCAGACTTGTGCTTAAAGTGTAGCCCAGTTCAAAATTATGGAATTCATCGTGAATCTAAGACTCTTTTCACATACTAATTTGCAATCCAAGTCTTTGGCCAACGGGGGATCGATAATGTCTATGGTATTATTTTCTCAGTAGCTTTCTCATGCAGTTATGAGTGTTATTAAATTTGCAGTTTGCAGGACGGAAGTTTCTGGGTCATGGTCTAGATGGTGAGCGCCGCAAGGGCAGGGTGCTTTGACTTACTCACCTTCGCATCTCCAGAGCTGGGACAGTCGCGCAGTGGGTGCCCGAGAGACATGCGGTGGCAGAGGAGTGAGCAGTAACAAGAGCTGAGCACTGGGGGATGCAGGGCTGCCTATGAGAGGGCCGGGTCACCTCCATCTAGCTCAGCATTGATTCTTGAGGGGAGCGGCTTCCGGGCAGGCCAGTTTGCCGGTGCAGAGTGGCGCCGCCGTTAATCGGAGCTCCCGTTTCTTGCCTTCCGCTACTTTGAGAGGCTGGGAGGAGAAAGATGCCATGCTCACTTGTGGATTGGGATTCCTTGGGCTGGCTGGTCATTGAGGATGAGGTGTTTGCACAGACAGATCTGAAGAAACGCTGCCCTATGACGGACAGCTCTACCCTGGGGGCTCGGATCGTTCCAATGAGGCCTCTTGTGTTAGGATATGGTTAGACTTCACCAACCTGAGAGCCCGTTCCTTAGTAACGAAGAAGTGAGCGATGTTGTGTGGGGAGCCGTGTGACTTCATTCAGCCAGATATCCTTGGGAGGGTGGCAGGCCACGGGCGTTCCAGCCCATATCCCTGGCAGAAATGCCAGGGAAGGGCGTCAGGAGCGATCCAGTCCGGCTGATGCAAACAGTGGGAGCAGCCTTCCCCCACACCAGGGCTGAAACAACATTTCGTGGTATGTTATCATAGGTGTTTCATCTGAAGACACAAGCGTCCCTGAAAGACCCTGTCTTAAGCTGCTGGGGCGTGCGCCTGTCTCTGAGGCAGATGAGTGGCTGTCCTAGTGTGAGGGTTGGGGGCTCAGGCAGCTGGAGAGATGGGCTGTACCCCCATCATGGCCTTGCGTGAGATGTTCGCTGACTTGCCTTCATGTTCTGGAAGAACCTACGGTAGTTTAACAAAACCTCCTGTTTCTGACGAGGGCAGCATCTTGGGGGCCAGATGCCACTTTCTGACTGACACCCGCCTCGGGTTTTTCTTTGAACGTCTGCGAGAAAAGGAGGGCAGGCGTGGGAGTGCGACACTTTTGAAGAGGGATGCAGCTTCTTACATAGCATCCGCACAAATTCACGTTCCCTTTTATTTTAAAACAAACACCAAAGTATCATGGAGTAGCCTACGAAATTCAAATGCAATTTTGAGATAAAACCGAGCTTGCTGTGCTCTGGGCTTCTGGGGAAGGTGCTCATTCTCTTTGCTGCCAGGGACCCGCCAGTGAAAGGTCTGAGGGAAGCTCTGTGAGGTGATGAGGGATCCAGCCATCGTTCTGTGAAACAGACAAAGCAAACCAGTGGGGATCGAGCGGCCCTAGCATGGCGTGAAGAGTCTGCCTTGTGTCCGAGACAGTCCCGCTGGGTTTCGGGTGCCACACCTGGGTGCACAGATGCTGGCAGTCCTGCGCCAGCCTGGGGGTCGGCCTCAGGGGACACGTCCCTCTCTCGACTCCATGTCCAGTGGCATTTCTTGTGGCTTCCTCATCTGGGGATACCGGGACGTCATGCCTGATCCTAGGCAGCAGGAAGGTGGGGGTCTCTGAAATACGGGACACTTGACACGTGCTCTGGGCAGCTGACGCCCTGAGCTGAAGGCACTTGTGTTGTTTGGTTTGTTTTCAAAGTTAGTTTAACTGCTTTATAAGGGCTCTGGGGGCTGCCACAATTTGTTATATGATTAGTAATTGGCATTGATTAGCTCAGGGAAGATTAAGGTCCTTTCCCCCTTTTTTTTTCTTTTCTCTTTTCATCTTTTTCTTCTTCTCTCTTCTCTCAACCCCTGAAAATGCAATAAGGATTTACTGACTCCAGTAAAGGGGGTGCTTGGCCGCGTCTCTGAAGGCAGCAGAGTGTGCGTGTTGCACTGATTCTCTCTGCAGCGTTCTGACTGCTTCCCAGGACCAGTCAGGCAGCTGGGCCACTGTGTGGCTGGCCGGACCTTGGCTCTGCATCAGAGTGTCTTTGTGGAAGCACTAGGCACACTTGTGGATTGAAAGGGAATAGTGCAATGAGCAGGTCCTGGTGGGACAGTTGGCACCAGCTTTCCCTGAAGAGTAACCAGGTCCTTGGGAATTTTGCCGGCATTTTCAGTCAGTGGTTGTACGAGAATGTCTTGGACAGGGGTTCCTGGTGCTGCATGCCAGATCCTTCTCCACAGGTGTTCGGGAGGCACCAAGAGGCCCTTCTCCCAGAGTTGGCGCCGTGCTTATGCCCCACGTGGCTACTGGTGACACCAACTCTGCCACCACCGAGAGCTTCTCAACAGGAGGGGGGAGGCGGAGAGAGCTGGGGCTACAGGTCCAGTTCCTGCTTGGTGCTGACTTTGTCTGGTTTGGAAAATTTCCCTCAGCCTTCCTGAGCCTCAGTTGCTTTGTGTGTAGAAGGGTTGTTACCGGGGTGTTGTGAAGGTGTGTGCCAGACATCTTATACCTTGGCACATCCAATTACTTATGAAGGATGGTGGCACGCAGACAGACGCTACTCCAAAATAAAGATATCAGAGTCCCTTCCTCCTTCTCATTATTAAATAGCTGGACCTATCCAAGTATCACAAAAAAACTCATTGAGTAAATAGTTAAAAACATTGAAGTTGTTTATTGGAGAGGAAAATACGGCTTTAAAGAGAGACCTTAGAGTAAGCATTGCAAATATCAGGTGTGTAAGAGTTTGTGAATCAATTCCCAAAGGTCTTTCAGGAAGGCTATGTGTCAGAACTTGTCCCCGAAGGACGGGCCGTGGCAGACGCAGGCTGGCAAGACGTCTGCTCCAGCTCACTGAGCTCAGAGGTGTCAGGAAGCTGGGCCTGGGCGTGGCCGGGGTCAGGGAGTTCAGACACAGAGTGTGGCGAGTGGAGCAGGCGTCCCACCCCTCCCGCTGTCACACCTGTCCTTCACTGCTCCCCAGTGCACTGTCTCCGCCCTTCCTCTTCCTCCAGACTTGCTCTCGTCTTCCTCACCATGCCTGCTCATCAGGAGTGCACAGAGGCCGGGAATCTCGCCCGGCGCTGGGGGTGCTGGGAGACCAGGGCGTGTCTTCATGGCTCTCCAGGTGCTGCCGGTGCACGCTGAGCTCTGAGCAGTGCGGCCCCGACGGCTGGACTCCCTCCCGCTGGAGCTCCGTGCCCTCCATTCACTGGAGGCTGGTGTTTGGGGAGGAGCACGCAGGCCTGCTCTTTCGGGCCACAGGCACGAGGACCAGGGCCACCTTGGTGAAGGTGGCGGTCAGCGCCATGGGGCATCAGGTTGGTAACGGGACAAACCAGACAGACCATGGGCTCTTCAAAGCTGTAGTGTGAGTAATTCCTCATGTTCTGCAGGAAAGTGAGAAGTCCTGCCGGCCAAGACTTGGACCAAGAGAAAGTGGCCACCAGACAACAGGGGACATGCTTTCTTTATGCCAGTGAAGAATAGGACTTAGAGTAATTGATAACTTTTAAATGTTTATGACAGCGACGAATAATGCTTTCAGTTCATGGCGCCAAAAAAGTCATCTGGATACAGACAAGCTCATATCTGAAAAGACGTTCTGTGTAAGGGGTCTTTGGCAATAAGTCCTGTCTTTTGCTCATGTCTGGTTCTTTGAACACTTTTTTTGGTGCCCCTGTGTGCACCATGGTGGTAACTCTGTGATACACTCCTGGCTCCCTTTCTGAAGGGCGCTGCCCACTCAGGTCCTGAATCTAAAGAATGAGAGATTTCATTTTTGCTGTGGCCACAAACATAACTAGTGTGCCTAATACAGTATATGCCCGGTACGGTACTGAATGCTTTCCATGGATCATATCTGAAAACCTGGTACACTCTGTGCTATTTTACGGGAGAAGAGGGAGAATTCTAAAAGTTACATAGTCAGTAGGTAATAGACATTGTCATTAGAGCCTGTGTAATCCCAATTCAGAAGCTACCGAGTTTAATTAGCATAGAATTATAAGTGGGCAAAGCATCATGTTGAATTTTGGATTTTTTTTTCTTTATGAAAAGAACAGACTTTGATTCCATACAACTTGGGAATATTTGCCGAGTTGCAAAGCTGGTGATACAAATCTGAAATAGTCTGATCCTGTCTGGCTTTCTCGTCTCTACTACAAGCTAGATGATGGCTGTTTCACCCAGCCTCCGTGCCAAGTGGATGATGTGTAATTAATTGTTGCAGGTCTTCTTTTATCAACCAGTTCTGAGTATGACTTACCTGGTTATGTTGTATCCGGAGTAATCTAGGGAACGTGTCCTGCCCAGTTTGAAATATAGTCAGCACTAGTGGATGTGAGCTCCATTACTCTTGGCACTTATGACTTCCTGTTTGCAAGATAAGGACCTACAGAGATTTACTAGAAAATTTCAGAAGACTTTGGTGAGCCTATCACATACAACTTAGAGAAAACGCTTAAATAATTTAATTGCAAATGAATTTGAACCATATGCTTAGTTTTCTTAATATGTACCTCAGCTTAAAAGGGGATTAGCAGGCTGGGCATGGTGGCTCACACCTGTAATTCTGGCACTTTGGGAGGCCGAGGTGAGAGAATCGCTTGAGGCCAGGAGTTCAAGACCAGCCTGAGCAACATAGTGAGACCTCATCTCTACCAAAAATAGAAAGAAAAAAAAATTATCCAAGCATGGTGGCATGTACCTGTAGTCCTAGCTACTCTGAAGGCTGAGGTTGGAGGATCGCTTGAGCCCAGGAGTTTGAGGTTGCGGTGAGCTAGGATGATGCCACTGCACTCTAGCCTAGGCAACAGAGCAACACCTTTGTCTCAAAAAAAAAAAAAAAGAGGATTAGCAGATGATCTATAAAGGATTTTTGATGGTCTATCTAACCCAGAATATTAAAAAAAGGAAATTTTCAAAATACGTGAAAAAAAATGTGTTTGACTTTTCTAAACCCAAAAGTTTGAAAGAGGGATGACATTCTCATTCACTCTGTGGCTTTCACCAAGACAGTGAGCTACGTGTCGTGGGGACATTCCTCCTGGGGCAGTCTCTGGTGAGCATCCTCATGTCCGTCTGCTACCTGCAGAGATGCTGTCTGGTTCTCTGGTTCTCTGTATTTAATGCCTGCTAAGCAAGTCCGTGTGTTCTCACTCTGAAGGGAGCCTATGGGCTCAAAGCCTTTGTTTCACGTTCATTAGCAGAAGGGGTTGGGAGGTGGGCGGGACTGCGCTTGGGGATAGGGGAGCTCAAATAGAAGGGCACAGTTGAAAAGCCTGGAACTGGAATCCCAGTGGTTGAATTCAGGCCCCTGCTTGACACTACCATCTATGTGACCTTAGCTTAGCTGCTTCACCTCTGTGAGCCTCGGTTTTCTCTTGGGGATGCTGATGTCCACCCTGCTTACCTCAGGGCTATTGTAAGGACAGCTAAGATAAACCTTGAGAGAGCTTGTTGCAAACTGTAAAATTCTGTGTAAAACAGGCAATGTGACGGTTGCAAGAGCCAGCCTCAGCCCTGTTCCCCGCAGCAGCTCAGGGCCTCCTTCTTGGGCCCCAGGGTGGAGTGGTCAGACAGTGAGGCTGAAGCCCGAGACGGGGAAGCCTGGACAGTGCCAGAGGGCAGCTGTTGTCCCTGCTGCTGGGCTCTGTGGCTGGTGTGGGTCAGGACAGAGCCATGGGCTGGGCACCTCAGGCAACAAACCTGTGCCATCTGTGACCGGCCCCTGTCCTTGGAACTTCACTTCCTCCTCCTCAGGAACCCCATCACTTTAGGAAATCCCAATGGTCTTTTTTATTATTACTGTTTTGTTTTTTTTTGCTATCATACTGTTGAGTGTTAGGGGTTGCCGAGTATGAATCTGTTTGTCCTGTTTGGAGTAGAGACCTGCAACCCTCCCCAAGGCCCAGGGTGATAGCAAAGTCTCCAGGAGCACTTTTGGAGCACTGTTCCCATTCCAGATGCAAGGCTGGAAAGGTTTCTAGACTGGAGCAGAACTCCAGGGCAGGGAGTGCCATCTCCGTGCGATAATTTATCGTTTAGCTGACTCACATAAGGCCCATGCATGTGTTTGCAATAGATTTGCTCATTTTACTGGACTATACTGTTGGATTAAAACTTTTAAAATAACTACTACTTTGTATATTGGGAGAAACAGTTGTTGAACGTGACATGGTGTTCTCTTATGGCCGTTAGGAATGGGGTACCCAGGGACTGATTAGGTAACTCCAGCCAATCTACAAATGGGTGTTTGTTTTATTTAGATTCAAGATGCTAGAACCAGGTGTCTGGCATTTCAGAATAACCATCTCCAATGGCTACTTATTTCTGGGTTATTGAAGCTCACACTAATTCGTAGTATTAGTTTTTGTTTTTATATCTTAGTGTCGAAATGTTAGCTTAGCTGGGAATTTTTCAGTCTAATAAAATTAGTCAGAATTTACGATGGGGTTAATGGACACAGTGGAGGAAGAATGCCTGGAAAGTAACTGTCTTACACAATTAAAGAGATGCTCCTAGGTCCAACCGGATCCTCAAACGAGGGCTACAATGTGGTCCATCATTAGAAGTGGGCAAGGTGGAGGTCACATGGTCCCAAACATGCCAGCTCTTAACATGATATAAAAGCAAAACTTTAAGCACTTAAGTATTGGCCACCAGAATGCATTGCTGTGAAAAAGTTAACGATGAGAGCATTTCTTGAGACTAATGGGTTTAGCAAGAGGATTTCTCAAAATTGATTAATTTAGCGAGAAGAAAACCACAGACCCCGAGGACAGCAGCGAGGGTGTAGCATGACCAGGATCTGTCTGGAGGAGCAGGACTTAGACATGGAAGGAAAATTAAGTCCCCAACAGAAGTCAGTTAGTGTTTAGCTCTTAGTGGTTCCTTTTAAAGCCAAGGAAAGCCCATCTTTTCAACATTACAGTGAAAAAGCTTGCTGGAGAACAGTTATAAATAGCACATAATGTGTCTCTGCTACATTTTTACACTGACCTTTAGCTCTTGCCAGAGAATATATAGTTTTGGCCTTAAGGGGGCAAAGGGAGCTAGATGAAAGGGGACATTGTCAAACCTCCAAGATGTCTGGCCAGCGTCTCCCAACACAGAATGTTTTCGTGTTAAGTTCTTGAGATCTCTGGTCATGAAGTGTGGGGGGACATGTGGATGGAGTGTTGATGCCCTTGGGGGAAAAATGTTCTTACTGGACTTAGTTACCAAAAGTGGATGCTTGTTGAGGCTCAGTGTCTGGAGAGACTCTTTACATGTAATAGTAAACTCTGGGTGGCAAAGTGTCTAATGGCTTCTGTGTCGTGTCCTCTTTAAGAAAAGGAAGTGCCCAACAGGCCCTTGCGTGTGCGTGTCCGGTCCTCAGACGACAGGCTGTCTGTCGCGTGGAAGGCGCCGCGCCTGTCTGGAGCCAAGAGTCCACGCAGATCTCGGGGTTTTCTTCTGGGCTACGGGGAGAGTGGCCGGAAGATGAATTATGTCCCACTGACGAGAGATGAGCGGACCCATGAAATTAAAAAGCTGGGTGAGTTTAATATTCATTGGCATTCTGTGTGTTAATGATCTTTGTGATTGTTTCCATACTGAGAAGCTCGTTCATGACAGAACATAATATTTTAGTTGTAATGTCCAGTTTCCAGGTGTTACATGAGATGGGGCTGATGCTTTTGCCATCTTGGCTCTGTCTTCGTCGTTTTGTTCTTTGAAGCTGTGTCTTAGAATCCCAGGACACTGGACTTCGGGGTCCCACGGAGGTGGGAGGTGGTGGCAGCTGAGGGTAACTGCACGTCAGACGGCCCCCCTTTCCCCACCCCCTTAGTGGGTAGAGCAGGCAGTGGCTGTGGAAGGCGGGAGGGAGCCTCCGCTGTGACCGGGAGGGATGATGTGTGTGGCTCTGGCCCGGGTGGGGTCCTGATCTGTGCTGGGCTTATCCAGCAATGGGCCTGGTCAGGCACCCAAGCCCCGCTCTGCGGCGTGGTGCTTCCTGCGCGTGGAGACAGGGCCGATAGCTGTCTCTCCCCGCCTCCCTTAGCTACTTGGCGAATCGGAAGGAGCATAGGGTAAGTGTGGCTGGGCCCCTTCATGTCTTGCCCCTGGGGGCAGCTGGCTCTGGGGGCACCCATAGGGTCCAGGCCTGCCTGGGTGGCAGAGTCTGCCTAATTCTGGGTTTGACCCCGTCAGCCCAGATCGTTTTACTGTGCGGGTAAAACAGCTCTATTTTGGTGATGTGGGCCGAATTCTACCCAGGGTGTCAGCGGAAGGATAAAGCCACTGTTCCTGCGTTTCTGACACTGCAGGGGAGCATTTTTTAAATGGACAGTTTTCATTGTTCTGAGTCTTTCATAGACAGCACATGTTAAAATGTCATTGAATGTTGACAGGTTTTCCATCTGACGGGGCCTGTTATTTTTTCATTTCTTAAGTAGTGAGCCACTGGCTCGCCTGAGGATAATGGAAGGATTTTTTTCTTTTTTACCTGAAAATATTGGACCTCAGGTTGGGGGTAGGCAAGTCCCAGACCGCATGGACAGAGCAGGCTTCTTGGGCTTCTGGGTAGAACGTGTTAGTGCTTGAACTTCTACCACATAGAAAGCCCGGCACCTGCCGTCGTGAGTGATGTAAGAGGTTACCACGAGGAGGCGGAGGGCTCACTGGAAGCTTGCCTCATCTTGTGGGGGCAGGATGGGGCTCAAGTGGACCCTCCAGGGGTGTTGCAGTGGACCTGCTGCGACACAGGGAGCCTGTCTCCTTATTTATCGAACACAGGACTCCATTCTGTTTGTAACAGAGATGCCGCCAAACCTGCGGTACTGCAGAGAGTGGTCACACGTTAAGAGGCCTTGGAGTGGGAATTGGGTCTGAGGTTGGGGAGCAGAGTGCCACTCTCTGTGCCATCACGAAACACGTCCTCCTGGGCCTCTCCTGTGTCAGGCATGGTCCCCGGGGAGGCACCAGTGTTGTCTTGATGGTCAAAGGAGGCCCCACAGAAAATGTGATGTTCAAGCAAGTCCTGCAGCTGGAGGGGCCACGGGACCATGGGGGGAGAGGAGATAGCAGGAACAGGGCTGTACTGAAGAAGGGGAAATGAGTCCTTCAGGAGGTTACGACAGACCCTTAGAAGTCGCAACAGGGTGTTTCTGCCACCTCGCACACTTGAGGTCGGGAAATGGGCCGATGTGTTGGCTCTGGCTGGTGACGCTGGGGTCATTTTGGGAATTTTATTTCCCCCCTTTATTCAGTAATCAGGGGCACAGCGGAGGTGTGTCTGTGTACCATCCATGTTCTTCATTGTGTCTCCGCAAAGAGGAGACGGATCGCTGCCTGGGGCCGCCCCTCCCTCCTCGGCTGCAGTCATTAAGAGCCCTGGCGTGGGAGCCTGCAGACCTGGGAGCCAGCCTGCCGCTTACTCTGTGACCCCGGCGTCATCTGAGCCCTCCGAGTCTGTTCTTCATCTGAGAAATGGAGACAATAAGAGTAGCTTCCTCCTGGGCCTTTGTCGCATGTGAAACGGGTGGCGAGGGACAGAGACTCACCCGACACCCGAGAGCGGCTCTTGTCGTTCACTGCGGGATAAGACTTCTCCTTAATGGTCATCTTGGGCCAAGCTTAGTTTCAAGAGCTCAGCAAATCAAGAGTCTGGGCATAAAAATCATCTAAGAACTTTAAGCAATACACTGAAAACATGCAAACATTTGGTTGTGGGAAAGGAGTCATTTCTTGGTGGTT
>CAUYRT010050237.1:0-16296 GCA_963574885.1 Lepilemur ruficaudatus
AGAGGTCAAACTATTGCTCTTTGCTGACGATATGATCTTATATCTAGATATGACCTTATATCTAGAAAACCCCAAAGATTCTGCCATGAGACTACTGGAACTGATAAACAAATTCAGCAAAGTCTCAGGTTACAAAAGCAATGTACAGAAATCAGTAGCATTCCTATACGCCAACAACAGTCAAACTGAGAACTAAATCAAAGACGCAATACCCTTCACAACAGCAACAAAGAAAGTAAAATACCTAGGAATATATTTATCTAAGGAGGTAAAAGGCCTCTATAGGGACAATTACAGAACAGTGAAGAAGGAAATAGCAGAGGATATAAACAGGTGGAAAACCATACCATGCTCATGGGTCAGCAGAATCAACATTGTTAAAATGTCTATACTACCCAAAGTGATCTATAGATTCAATGCAATCTCTATTAAAATGTCAACATCATTTTTCACAGATGTAGAAAAAAATAATTCTACTCTTCGTATGGAACCAAGAAGACCCTGTATAGCAAAAGCAACCTTAAGCAAAAAGAACAAATTGGGAGCATCAATTTACCAGACTTCAAGCTATACCACAAGGCTATAGTAACTAAAACAGCATAGTATCGGCACAAGAACAGAGATATAGACCAATGGAATAGAACTGAGAAAACCCAGATATAAAACCATCCTCATATATCCATCTAATCTTTGGCAAAGCACACAAAAACATACACTGGGGAGAAGAATCCTTATTCAATAAATGGTGCTGGGAAAACTTGATAGCCACATGTAGACGACTGAAACAGGACCCGCACCTTTCACCTCTCACAAAAATCAACTCACAGTGGATAACACACTTAAACCTAAGGCATGAAACTATAAGAATTCTAGAAGAAAATGTTGGATAAATTCTCATAGACATTGGCCTAGGCAAAGAATTCATGAAGAAGACCCCAAAGGCAATCTCAGCATCAACAAAAATAAATAAATGGGACCTGATCAAATTAAAAATCTTCTGCGCAGCCAAGGAAACTATCATGAGAACAGACAACCTACAGAATGGGAGAAAATATTTGCATGCTACATATCCAATAAGGGGCTGATAACTAGAATCTGTATAGAACTCGGGAAAATCTGCAAGAAAAACATCAAACACCCTCTCAAAATTTGGGCAAAGGACATGAACAGAAACTTTTCAAAAGAAGATAAACCAATGGCTAACATATGAAAATGCTCAACATCTCTAATCATCAGGGAAATGCAAATCAAAACTAGGATGAGATATCACTTATTCCCAGTGAGAATGGCTTTTATCAAAAAGTCCCAAAACAATAAATGTCGGCATGGATGTGGAGATACAGGAACGCTCATACACTGCTGTTTGGACTGTAAACTAGTACAACCTCTTTGGAAAGCAATATGGAGATACCTCAAAGAGATACAAGCAGAATTACCATTTGATCCAGCAATCCCACTACTAGGCATCTATCCAAAGCAAAAAAACACATTCAATAATAAAGACATCTCTACTAGAATGTTTATAGCAGCACAATTCACAATTGCAAAGATGTGGAAACAGCCCAAGTGCCCATCAATACATCAGTGGATTAATAAAATGTGGTATATGTATACCATGGGGTTCTACTCAGCCACAAAAAACAATGGTTATATAGCACCTCTTGTATTATCCTGGATAGAGCTGGAGCCCATTCTACTAAGTGAAGTATTCCAAGAATGGAAAAACCAGCAACACATGTACTTACCATCAAATTGGTTTTAACTGATCAACACTTAAGTGAACATATAGTAAAAACATTCATCGGGTATCGGGCAGATGGGAGGGGGGTGGAGGGGGTGGGTATATACACACCTAATCAATGCGGTGCATACTGTCTGGGGGATGGACACACTTGAAGCTCTGAATTGGGTGGGGCAAGGGCAATATACGTAACCCAAACATTTGTACGCCCATAATATGCTAAAATTTAAAAAAATGGCAATATAGTCTTTTAAAAACTTAAAATTTTGTGTGGCATTCCATATTCACAAATTTATCCTAAGGGAATATTCATGCATATAGTCAAAGAATAAGCTATCAGAACATTCTTTGCATTATTTTAAGTAACTAAATATGAGAAGGGACATAAATACCAAACTGTACAATACTTTGCAAAAATTATAAAGCAGCAACACTACACGATCTTATGAAGTCATTTAACATATACTGGAGAAGACTCGTTAGTGACAAAAAGCCTATCAATTATATTTTACTGAGGAGAAGTGTAGATTGCCAAACAGTATAGTAAATAATCCCTTATTCAGTAAAACATATGGGTGTGTCCTAATGTTTCTATAACAAATATAATGAATATTTATCTGTTACTATAAAAATATGGTTACAGTTAGGTGGAATTTATATGCAATATTATGTAAAAAAAAAAAGTCATTGTCTTTTCATTTTCCCTCCCAATATAGACACTGACAGCTTCACTTGCACTTGGCATAACATTTTATTTATGTAATTTACTTCTGTGTTATTCTCTATTCTCATTAATGTTCTCTGTACCCAGAGATATTATAATGTAAAATATAAGGAAGCTTTCAGAGAAGAAGAAGAGTCAATTATTTTAATTTATTTTGTCATTCAGAATAGCTCGCCACATAAATAAGTAATAAATTAAATTTTTTTTGCCTGCATGACTTAGATCATTAAATAAGACATGGAGCTAGCTCTTAAAATAAATGTCTGAAAACATTAGACATTTGTCTAAAAACATTTTCTCACATCAGCTGTCCTCTCCCCCAACACTACTGCCTTTTCTCCATCAAAAACACTCAAAAACTCAATTACATTGTTCCAGAATCCCCCATTATACCCTGCCATAGTTTGGTTTGTCCCCACCAAAACTAACGGTGAAATTTTATCCCCAGTGTGACGGTGTTGGGGGTGCCTAGTGGGAGGAGTTTGGGTCGTGCGGACAGATTGCTCATGAATGCCTTGGTGCTGTTTTCATGGTGGTGAGTGAATACTCGCTATGGTAAGACTGGGTTCATTCTCATGAGAATGAATTGATCCTGTGACAGTGGGTTGTTATAAAGCCAGGACATACCTTGGGTTTCGTCTTTGCACATGTCTGCTTCCACTTTGACCTTCTCTATGACATTATGACACAGCAAGAAAACCCTCACCAGAAGCCAAGGTCATGCCCTTAAACTTCCCAGCCTGCAGAACCAAGAGCTAAATAAACCTCTTTTCTTTATAAATTACCTAGCCTCAAGTATTCTGTTATAGCAACACAAAAGCCAAGACAGACCCTTTGTAATTAGTACCACATGTTGCCTATCATGTGTCTCCTTGTCCATTTCCACGGTCACTGCCTTATTCTAAGCACTTGCACCCTCAGTTGGATCATCTGAATTGTGTAATAGTTGATCTTCCTAACTCTATACTATACCCATCCAGATCCAACATCTTTGCTACTTTCAGTCTATTCTTTCATAAATATCATTTTAACCAGGTCATTTCTTTGCTTCCTAGCTTTCTATGTCCTCCCAATGAAGGCTGACATCATACTAAATCATTGTTTGTTTCATGAGCTCTGTTTTGTTTCACTGCTACCCACTTTAAGTTCCCCAATATATTCCTTTCCTTCTATTCCAAGTAATAGTCCTTTCCTTCTAGTCCAAGTAATAGTCCTTTCCTTCTAGTCCAAAATTTTGGACAAATTTTCTATCCATACAGAAACTTGTCACGTCCACTTACACTTCTGGGATCTCTTGGGGTGCTTGTTTCACCTGGAAGTCCTCCTTCTTCCCTGGCTGCTCTCCCCAGCCTACCCACTTACCCAGCCTCAGCTCATCACAATTTCTCCATGTCTCCTTTAATATTCCATGTTGGTTTCTGTTTTCAAATTCTTTTAGTGCCCAGAGTTTGCATCACAAAATTTAGCATACAAGATCCCTTATATTATTTGGGTTTGTTTCATGTATATTGTTCATGTTTCTTAAACTCAAATGTAAACTTCAATCATAGAGACTGTGTTTTACATTTTATTTCACATAATACCTGACACAATGGTGACCACAAAGAAGGTATGCAAAACACTCTTCTGATTGGTAGTGAAAAGCAATGAATTTAGTATAAAATAAAATTCTTGCCAGTACTTGAAGCTATGCTTTCTAGCTATATCCTCCTTAAATATCAAATTTAAATCAGCCTGGTTTTCAGAATCCTAGGAAACCTGGCTCCATGTCATCTGCCAAGAAGCAATGGCTCAAATATACATGAGAATAATACATTGTAACATCTGATTCAGATTCTGGGTTCTTCTCCAACCAAACACCTGCCATCCTTCTCAATTATTTCAGTGTTCACATCAGAGAGGCATCCCATATCCTAGTTTACTAGAAATTGACTCCATCACCTCCAAAGTCTTGCTCCTCCCTACTCTACCCATCCACTTCCAAGGTCACATCCTTGACTTCATTATTCAGTGACAGTTTTCTATCTTCAAAATAATATTTCAGATATTCCTCACCATAGTCTTCTATCTTTATAGCTTCCTTGTTTAATTAATTCCACTGTATTCACCTTTGTTCTCCTGAGGGCTGTCACCCACTAGTTCATAATCTCTCACCAAATTGCCCTCTGTAATCATTTTTCCCCCTACCCATCTGTTATGTGATCAATTTTGTCCCTCAAAAGTTCGTATGTTGAAGTTCCAAACCCCAGTGCCTCAGAATGTGACTGTATTTGGAAATAGGGCATTTAAAGAATTGATTAATTTAAAATATAGCCATCAGGTGAACCCTAATCCAAGGTGATTGGTGTCCTTAAAGGAAGGGGAAATTAGGACACACAGGAAGACACCAGGAATGCATGCACACACATGAGCACACCGGGAGAAGGCAGCCATCTGCAAACCAAGGAGAGTCCTTAGAAGTAACTAACCCTGCCGACATCTATGTCTTGGACTTCAAGTCTCTGGAACCATGAGAAAATAAATTTCTGTTGTGTAAGCCACCCCGTCTGTGGTATTTTGAGCTAGCAGCCCTAGCAACCTAATGCATCTTAGATCAGTGCTCCATCATTTCACCTTACTCTGCCAATACGCTCTATTCCCATGGCCCTTCATCCCGTAGGGCTCAGCTAAACCCTGAAAACATTTCACAGTGCAAACCAGAACATGCTGACTCTAGGCTCTCCATCTTGCCTGGGGGGACCAGGCTTGTTCCAAGTGTGGCTGGACACACCAGGAGTGTGCTTGTTCCAGGTGTGGCTGGACACACCAGGAGTTGTGCTCCAGGAGAGGCACTCCCATTTTCCTGCCACTTGCCTTTTTCATAGGGACTTTGAGATAACTCAATCCATGAACAACACAGGGAGCTTTCCTGAGTGTGAAAGTGCTCTTGACAGTAGATCTGGCAGCTGGTTTTGAGTTGCTCAGGAGAACTTCATGCTGCTGCTGCTGCTGCTAACACCAGAAAGACATTTCAGTTGGTTGAAATTCTGTAGAGTCCCTCCCAAGTGGTGGTGAGAGAGGTGCTGGGCTCACTTAACTTGTTGTCAGGCAACCAAGTGACTCAACAGACAATTTGGTTTTATCTCTTCTCATTTTCACTGCAAATGGCCAGCAAAACTTCATTCTTGGATGAACACATGCATCTTCTCCATGACTGCAGTAGACATCTGAGTTTTGTTATAGGGAAAAAAAGAAAAGAAAAAGGTGTAGTCTAGAGTCAGGAAGGTCAACTACTAGACAAATCAGATGATCCAGAATTGAGAGTATAAGCATTAGAGTAAGGCAGTGGCAGTGGGATGCACAGGGAGACACACTATGGGTGACATGGGTGGAACACAGTGACTAATTGCAAAGGGTATGTCTTGTCCATTTTCTGTTGCTATAACACTGCACAAATTGATACTTAGCATAAATTCTCAGGTATCAATCTGCATAAAGATGTTGGCAGTGACTACAAAGCCCATTGTTATTCTCTAGCCATCTCATATTCACCAACAGCATATTTCTTGCCCCTTACCTAATAACAAAAATCGAAGCCATAGAACAAGAACAAACAGTACACCAGCAGACTCTACCCTTGCCCCCTCTTTATATCTGAAGCGACCCTGCTCCTGTGAAAGTCCCTCCACCTGGGACCTGGATGCTACCCTTTCCACCTGGCGTCATCTACTTCCCCTCAGCTGTAGTAGCTTCAAGTGCTCTATCAAGTTCTCCTGACTTTTCAAATTAGTGTTTAGATAGGCTCAAGTGTTTTCCATGTTAAACTAGAAAAGAGAAATCTGTTTTCTTTTTAAATCAAGGCATAATTCACATAACATAAAATTCACCATTTTAAAGTACACAATTCAGAAATTTATAGTATATTCACCATGTTTTGAAAACATCACCAGATAATCCGGAATATTTCCCTCCCTAAAAAAGAAACCATGTACTGCTCAGCAATCAGTCTCAACTCTCCCACTTTTCCCCTGGCAACCACTAATCTACTTTCTGTTCCTAGGGATCTGTCTATTCTTGATGTTTCATATAAGCGCATTTCATGCAGTATGTGGCCTTTTGTGTCTAGCTTTGTTCATTTAGCATAAAGTTTTTAAGATTCATCCATGTATGTGTCAGCACTCCACACATTCTTAAGGCTGAGTAATATTCACCGTATGGGTGTACCACATCTGCTTACCCTTTCATCAGTTAATGAACATTTGGGTTGTTTCTACATTTTGCCTATTATAAATAATGCTACTGTCAATATTCATGTACACGTTTTTATGTAAACATATGTTTTCAATTCTCTTTTATATACCCAGGAGTAGAATTACTGGGTCATATGGTAATTCAACATTTCACATTTGAGAAACAGCCAAAGTGTTTCAAAGACACAGCACAAGTTTACCTTCTCATTAGCAATACAGGAGGGCTCCAAGTTCTCCACATCCTCACTAACACTTTCCATTATCTGTCATCTTAGCTAGCCTGGTGGATAAGAAGTGGCATCTCGTTTTGGTTTTGAGTTGTACTTTCCTAATGGCTAATGATGTTAAACATCTTTTCATGTGCATATTGGCTATTTGTATATAATATTTGGAGAAATATATATTCAAATTCCTTGTCATTTTTTAATTGCATTGTCTTTTTGTTGTTGAGCTGTCAGAATTCTTTATGTATTCTGGAGACCAGATCTTATCAGATATATGATTTGTACACGTTTCTTCATTCTGTGAGCAGATGTTCACTTTATTTACAGAGTACTTTAGTGCACAAAAGTGGTTTGATAAGGTCCAAATTTATCTACTTTTTTCTTTGGTTGCTTGTGCTTTTGATGTCATATCCTAATCTAAGTTTGTCAATTTTATGGATCTTTTCAAATAACCAATTTTTGATTTTATTGATTTTCTTTATAGTTTTTCTGTTCTTTATTATTTTTTTTATTTCTGCCCTAGTCTTTATTATTTCCTTCCTTCTTTGTTTAGGTTTGGATTTGGCTTGCTCTTCTCATTTCTTAAAGTGGAAGTTTAATATATTCATTTGAGATATATCTCTTTTTTCAATGTGGACATTTGTAGCTATAAATTTTCCTGTGAGCATAGTTTTCCTTGCATCCTGTAAGTTTTGCTATGTTGTGTTTTATTTCATTCATCTCATTTCCCTTTCGATTTTTTTCTTTGACCCATTATTTTATAGGAATATGTTTTTTAATTTCCACATATTTGTGCATTTTTCAAATTCCCTTTTGTTAATTTGTAATTTAATTCTTTTGTGGTTGGATAACAGACTTTGTATGATTTCAGTATTTTTGAATTTATTGAAACTTATTTTATGGCTTTAGATATGGACTATCCTAGGGAATGTTCCATGTACATTTAAGAGGAATATGTATTTTACTGTTGTTGTTGTTCTAGTGATGCTTGTTTGGTCTTTTTGTTATACAGTGTTGTTCAAGTCTCCTAGGTCCCTGCCTATCTTCTGTCTTGTTTATTAATCTCTTATTGAATGTGGGGCATTGACATCTTCAATTAATATTTTTGCATTGTTTATTTTATTCAAATTTGTCAGTTTTTGCTTCATGTATTTTGGGGCTCCTTTGTAATCTGCATATATGTTTACAATTTTTATATCTTCTTAGATAGACCCTGCAGCAGCAGTTTGAGAACTTTTACAGCTACAGGGTTTATCTAATCTATGGGTAGAATAGTTTTGTCATTATGCAAAACTGGCAGGCACTAAATGGCTAAAAATATGCTTATTTGAAGCTGTATTGAAAATAATTGGATGTGTAAAAGTTTGGGTTTGGTGCCAGTGGACTTTTAAGCTAACAGTTCCCAGTTTAGTGTGAAGAGATAAACACAGGGCCAATATACAAGGCCATCTTTAGTTCACTTATATAACAATATGGAAATTTTGGTGGACATTTATTTTTTGCTTTCAATACATTGAATATGTCATTCCACTGACTTTTGGCTTCTATATGGTTTTTGATAGAAATCATTTGTTAATCCTATTAAGAATCCTTTGGATGTGATGAATCAATTCTTACTCACTGCTTTGAGGATCCTCTGTCTGTCTTTGGCTTTTGACAACTAGATTATGACATGTCTCAGTGTGAGTTTTTTTTAATTTATACTACTTGGAGTTCATTGAGCTTCTTGAATGGTTAGATTAATGTTGTCCTTAAATTTGGGAAGGTTTTGGCCATTATTTCTTCAAATATTCTTTCTTACCTTTCTCTCTCATTTCTCCTTCTGAGACTCGCATTATAAATATGTTTTTATTCTTGATGGTGTTTGATGAGTCTTTGAAACTATGTTCATTTTTCTGCATTCCTTTTTCTTTCTGTTCCTTGGACTGGATAATTTCACTTGGCCTGTCTCCAAGTTCTGATTGTTTTGTCTGTCTGTTTGAATCTGAATTTTTTGTACTTTTCAACTCCAGAATTTCCGTTTTGTTCCTTTTTATAATTTTTATCTCTTTATTGATATTTCTCTATTTGGTGAAACGTTGCTATCTTGTTTTTCCTTCAGTTCATCAGACATGGTTTCCTATGTCTCATTTTTTTTTAATTTCAAAAAATTTAAGAAGTACAAGTGTTTTTTTGTGGTTGTCGTTAAATGGATGAGTTGTATCATGCTGAAGTCAGGGCTTTCAGTGTACCCATCACCAAAATAGTGTACATTGTACCTAATTGGTAGATTTTTATCCCTCACTCTCTGCCCATCCTACCCACTCCTTAGTTTCCAATGTCCATTACACAGTTTTATAGCCATGTATTTCCCTCCTTTAGCTCCCACTTGTGAAAACATGTGGTTTTTCTATTCCTGAGATACTTCACTTAGTTGCTACAAAAGACATTATTCCCTTCCTTTTTATGGCTGAGTAGTACTCCATTGTACATATATAACCACATTTTCCTTATGCACTGATCAATTGATGGGCACTTATATTGCCTCTATGTCTTTGCAATTGTGAATTGTGCTGTGATAAACATTTGGGCATTATGTCTTTTTGATATAGTGACTTCTTTTCCTTTAAGTAGACATGCAGTAGAGAGATTATTAGATCAAATGGTAGTTCTACTTGTCCTTTGAGGAATCTCTATGCACTCTCCACAGCAGTTGTACTAGTTTACATCCTCACCAACAGCATATAAGGGTTCCCTTTTCACTACATCTGCACCAACATCTATTGTTTTTTGAGTTTTTAATAATGACAATTCTGACAGGGGTAAGGTGGTATCTCATTGTGGTTTTAATTTGCATTTCCCTAATAATTAGTGGTGTTGAGCTTTTTTTATATCATAGTTGACCATTTGTCTATCTTCTTTTGAGAAAAATCTGTTCATGTATTTTGCCCAGTTTTTGATGGAGTTATTTAGTTTTTTCTTGCTAATTTGTTTTATTTCTTTATAGATTCTGGATATTAGCCCTTTGTCAGATGTAGTTTGCAAATATTAATATATTCACCCATTCTGTAGGTTGTCTCTTTATTCTGTTGATTATTTTCTTTGCTGTACAGAAACTTTTTAGTTTAATTAAGTCTCATTTATTTATTTTTGTTGTTGTTATATTTGCTTTTGTGGTTTTACTCATAAATTCTTTGCCTAGGCCAATGTCTAGAAGAGACATTGAACATATTTAGAACAATTGATTTAAAATCTTTGTACAAAGTGTTCATCATCTGGGCTTCCTTAGGGACAATCTTTAATGATCAATTTCTTTTTTTTTCTTTATTGAAGTATACTTTACATATCATGCCTTTACTCCATTTTAAGTGTACAATTAAATGATTTTCAGTGAATTTATCAAGGTATACAGTTAATCACATAAATCAGTCTTAGAGAAATTCCTTTCCCCTATTGAGACCCCTAATTCTGCTCCCCAACTACTTTTCAAGCATGTCCCACCCTCCACAGTGCCCACCACGTCAGCCATACCACCCTGAACATGCCCGATCTCGTCTGATCTCGGAAGCTAAGCAGGGTCGGGCCTGGTTAGTACTTGGACGGGACATCAATTTCTTTTTGTTTTACTGTGTATGAGCCATACTTTCTTGTCTCTTTACATGTCTCATTACTTTTTGTTGAAAAATGTACATTTTGACAGTATAATGTGGCAACTCTGGAAATCATATGCTAACCCCTTTCCAGGGTTTTTGTTACTGTATATTATCATCATTATTATTTGGGGTTTTTGTTTGTTTGTTTGTTTAGTGCTTTTTCTGAATTAATTTTGTAAAAGTCATGCTCTTTGTTGTGTGTGGTTATTGAAGTCTCTTCTCTGTTTGCAGAGTTGTCAGTTAATGATTGGTCATAGATTTTCTTAAATTCTTGGGACCAAAATATATCCCAGTTTTTGCTCAGAGGTTCTGCATGCATGTTGGGGCACTCTTGGCCAGAGTTTACAACTCTGCCTTAGCTTTCACTTCCACTTACACAGAGCCTCAAGGTCAGCCAGAGTGAGAGCTTAGGGCCTTGACAAGCCTTTTCTGAGTGTCTGCACAGCCCTTGAGTATGTGCACATCCTTCCAGATTCTCAGGAATATATAGAACCTTTCAAAGCCTTAAAAACATTTTATTCACCAAGCTTTTTTCCTAAAATTTTTGGTTAGTCTATTATTGTTTGCCCCAACTGTTGTCTGTCACTCCAGGCAGCAGCAACTAAAACACTTGCCTATGCATGTTTTTGACAAACATCCTCTGGTAGAGTCTTTAGCACTAGGCTAGTTATGAGTCAGGGGAAACAACGATAAACCTCTCAAGCAGGTCTCCCAGTGAGTCACCAAACAGGCCCAAACAAACAATTGCCTTTGTTTCTGAATGAGGTCCTTTCTGCTCTCTCCAGTGCCAGGAACGCAAGCTTTATCTCCAAGACTACAGCTGAACTACAGAGTGGGGAATGGGACTGAGATAAGTTAAATGCCACAAGTTTGTTGTTGTTGGCAAGATTTAGTGTTTTTCCTGACTAAGCTTCCCCTGCAAGCATTTGATTATTTCCAGTGTCCAAAATATGTCAATTGTAGCAAATTTTTTATCAGTTTTTTAATTGCTTTTATGGAGGGTGGAATTTTGGGTTTCCTTACTTTACCATTTTTGCTGACATAAGCTCTGCCTTTGTTTCTTGAGCACCTCCATCTACCATCCAAACACTGTCCTCTTCATGATCGTAATCAAATTATTTGGAAGACTGTTCACATTCCTTGTCACACTTGCTTAGCTCTCACTCCATCCTCAAGCCTATACTATCTGGCTGCCACTCTCACCGCTCCACTGAAACTTCTCTTCCTAAAGTCACCAGGGACCTCAACGTCCAAAGTACACTTACTTAACCATTTTCTATTTTTTTAAACACTCTCAATTTTGTGCTTCTGTGATGCCACTTTCCAAATACTCAGTTCTTAACACAGTGCCTGGCACATAGTAGGCACTATGTGTTGAATGAATGAATGAAAGAATGATTTCATTACCTTTTGTCACTCTCACTTATGTAGATGCTTCTTTCTTGGTTCATCCCTCTCTTGCCTGTGGATGCTCCTCAAGGCTCAGTGACAGGTGATATTCTCTTCTCATTTTACATTCTGTCCCTTAGTTAGTCTCATCCATTTGCAAGCCTTCGTTTATCCCCTATATGCAAACCCAAGTCATCAAAACCTAAATCATAGGATAAGTAGGTAGAGCCCAGAGGATTTGTAGGGCAGGGATACTACTGTGTATGATACTACAATGATGGAGATATGTCATTATAAAATTTCCCAAATCCATAGAATGTGTACCAAGAGTGAACCCTAACATAAACTACATACTTTGGGTGGTAATGATGTGTCAATGTAGGTTCTTCAATTGTAACACATGGATCACTCTGGTGAGGGATGCTCACAGTTGCAGATGCTGTGCATGTGTGGGCATAGGGAGCGTATGGGAAACTCTCTATCTTCTGGTCAATACTGCTGTGAATCTAAAACTGCTCGAGAAAATAAAGCCTATTAGAAAAAAACTTAATCACCATCTTCCCCAATAAACTTGCTTCACCTCATATTCCCCTTCCCAGTAACTACTTCAACCACTCTTCAGGTGTCTTAAATAGAAGCCTGGAGCCATTTTGACTGACATCACTCTTTCCACTAATAACATCCAATAATGACATTGGTAGGAATGTTATTAAAGAAATCAATTTTATTGGTTGAGAATATACATGCATGCATAGGCCATCTACTTAAGTTTGTAAAGCATAGGCTAGCTTCCCCAGGGAATGCCACAGAGGTAGAACAAGCTTATGAGAAGCAAGTGAAATAGTAAGCTCCCACTGGCGCCAACTAGGAGAGAAAAAGTAAACTAGATTCAGATTGGAGACATTTCAGACACCAGCTGACTAGACACAAAAGTGGCCACTGTGCTGCAGGATTAGAGAGAAAGCCACCTTTAGAGAGAAGAGGCATTTTGACCTTCTTTGTCAGAGGAAGACAACTCATCACTCTCTGTAAGAACTTCTCCGGGTCAGGAATGGTGAACCCCTGCTAGATATGTTGCCTTTGTGGATAATGGACAGAGCCCGGACTCTGAGCATAGGCTGAAGACTACAGTAAGACCAAACAATCACCTAGCAACTCAGATCCCTGGGGAAAGAGATGCTCTGGAAAAAGGGGCCCATTGAACTTTATATTAAGATGAGAAATGTAATCGATCAAAAATGTGTTAGTAACTTTCACTAATACATTGCATACAGGCATTATATCTCCAAAAGCTATATTTCTCTGTCAATTTTTACATTGTATATAATCTGTAACCAAATTGTATTGTTTAAAATGGAAAAATATATATGTATATGTTCATCCCTCTTGTCTTTCAGCTTGTTATATAAGACATTGATTTTTTTCAAAGAAAATTCAAATGTGCTGTAGCAGTTACCTAGGAGATAAGAAAATACACGGCATGATTTGGATGCATTTGTGAATCTAATCCCCCAAATTCTAACATTTCATACCCAAATAATTAGATAAAATATACTGTTATCTTTTTCTCTAAGTTTATTTCACATTTAAGGATCAGTTTCTTTATCAAGATTTTAAAGCTTCTGCTCACTTTGCTTGGATTGATTTTAAAAAAAACAAAGACAAAAAATAAAAGTATCAGTGCCCTTTTAATAAATGAATCGACAAAAAAAAAAGCAAGAAAATATCACATGAAATAAAATGCTAATATCTTCACTTGGGTTGGATAGGCTTTATTAGAAATCCACTTTACACTTCCTCTACCTTCAAAGATCATTCTATTGAAGTCAACAAGTTCTCTTAAAACAGCCTTTCCAGCACTCAGTAGAGAAAGAAACATAACCCCTATGTAATGGTGGAATATGAACCTCAAAGACTTTGTTCCCTATTATCTAAATGACACAGACTTGCAAGCATGAGAACAGACTAAAAATGATAGGAGTTAAAGTTTCCTAATTCTGTGCAGCTCTAGGTCTGCTTAAACATGTTTGTACTCTTCCTGACTTTCATCTAACCTCACCTAAGTCATTTACATGAGGAAAGAAAAAGAACCAAGTAACCATGCTTTTCTCAGAATCCAGTAGTTCTTGGAAAGGAACAAGGCGACTAGCAGAAGCACAGAGGGCAGAGGTTGAAGCGTCAAGGATAGTTGCCCAGCAACTGCCTGTTTAACCATAGACTGACATGGTTTGAAAGCTACAAACACGGTTAAACACTCCTCCTATCAGTTCAGGGCACCTTGATATGTAGTCCTGGAAGGGCCTTCAAAAATGATAACTGCTATACAATTTAAAATATGTCCGGTTGTGAGAAGGACGAGAAGCCAGCCAGGCTGAGTGAAGCCGGTCACATGCCCATACTCTCTCCTGAAATGCACAGCTCTGGAATGGGAAGGAGCAGCCTGTGGCCTCTCCACCCAGTGTCTGCTTCTATCCAGTGAGCTTCCACTTTTTGAAAGCTATCTCTGTAACAATATTTAACCATCTAGTGGGCTAACATTTATTAAAAAATACAAATCCCCAAAGTAGTGACATCTTACTTGATTGATTACTCAGCTTTTTTTCAATGGTTGTTTGGTTTGGGGTAAATCATGAACAACACTTGAGCTCCCCTTCATGCCACAGCTCTCTGGATCTTACTTGCTGTGTTTCAATCAAGTTGACATCATGCCAGTGTGAACGACTCATCCTTCTTCTCCTTTAATTTGCCCTTTGGGTACAAGTGCTGTACTTTAAGATGGTGACATAACTCAAAATAAGAACCTCTACCCGGTCTGTGGTGATAAAATAAGATAGTGATCTGCAGCCCTGGATAATGCCAAAGAGAGTATTTTTTAACATCATTTAAAGCCCTGCTGATATGAAATGTCTCATAAACAGCATGATGTGAAAACTGACATCTGTTAACCTTGTAAAGTTGACTTTGTGGAGCCCGCTTCCCAACTTAGCTTGTGGGTGTTTGAAAAAATAAATGGCACATGAGGAGAGCCTACTCTTCAACAGATATGGAAGTTTAATTTTCATTCCAATCAAAGAAATATCAGCCCTGCTTTCTAAAGTAAAACAGCTACAGCAAGACTGTGACAGAGCTAAAGAAGGTGCTTGCCTGGTTCCTAACTGCAAGCCTCCAAACCCAGCTAATTATCACCCAATTATGTATGTTCTGACTTGAGCCAGGAACGTCTTCAGGCTCATCCAGTACAGACTCACCTCTTCATCTGAGAGGAGATCCCTAAAATCTGGAAAACAAGAATGAACTTGGACAATGTCATACAGCTAGTGAAAGCTTCAGATGAGAACAAACTTACAAATGGCAGTCACTTTCTATACAGACTTGAATTTGCTCCTGACATATATGGAATATTTTACATTCAGTTTTTGCTTTGATCTGTAGCTCTTAATTCATCATCCATATGTAAATCATTTATTTATAGTAAAATGTCCACCTTAGACTATCTTTAAGAAGCAGGAAAATTTTCAATATCACCCAATTTTCTCAGCATCTAATATCTTTCCCCTTAATGCATGGTTTTTTGGGGTTTTTTTAATTAAAAATTATTTTATTTTATTTTATCTTTTTCCAAAAATTTTATTGAGGGAAAACTACAAAACATTTACAGTACAATGTTTACAGTCAAAATTTATAGTGAGCTGATTTCCCAAAATATATTACCACTCAAGTTGACTTATCTTGTTGCATTCAAAAACCTACTCTGTCAAAGTAGTCCAGAGAATACATACATAGTGCTCTAACTGTACCTACGTACAACCAACACTCCATTTTAAGTGTAAAATTAAATGATTTTCAGTGAATTTACCAAGGTGTACAGTTAATCACATAAATCAATTTTAGAGGAATTCCTTTCCCCTATTGAGACCTCTAATTCCGCTCCCCAACTACTTTTTAAGCATATCCCACCCCTCCATAGTGCCCACCACGTCACTCAGACGTGGGTTTACCCCCAACCCCCCAATTCCCTAGTGATCACTCCCACCAACCTGGTCGACAGACTGTCACCTTCCCTTCCAGTCCTCTTCCCTGCTAGAGGCTGAAAGAAGATAGAAGCAGCCTTTCAGACTGTGGTTCATAATCCAGTCCCAGCAACTCTGATCCTCGACAAAGAACCCAGATGAGAAAGAACCAGCGAAAGATCACAGGAAACAGGAAGAATCAGACAGAAAAATCACCTCCAAAAATAAACTCTCTATCATCACCAACTGATAGCAACCTACTTGATATGATTAATCTGACAGAGAAAGAGTTCCGAATATAGATTGTTAGAAAACTCAATGGCATAGAAGAGAAAATTGATTCCCAA
>CAUYRT010050239.1:0-103044 GCA_963574885.1 Lepilemur ruficaudatus
TCTAAATCTCATTCTTTTAAAAATTATTTTTGTGTGTATGTTTAAAGGTAAGTGATATATTTTAGTAGTGTATTTATGTACCTAGCAAGTGAAATATACATACACACACACACACACGTATATACATGTATGGATATTGGGAAGGTTTACTAGGCTGTGGGAGTCCCCAGGGTAACAATTCTTCCTATTCATAATGGAGAGGGAGCAAGGCTTAGGCCAGGGATTGACAAACTATGGCCTGCGGTACAAATCCGGCCTAATGCCTGCTTTTGTATGGTCTGTGAGGAAGGAATGGATTTTGGAATGGTTGGGGAAAAAAATCAACAGAAAAATAATATTTCAAGACACATAAAAATTCTATGAAATTAAATTTCAGTGTCCACAAATATCATTTTATTGGAACACAGCTGTGCCCACTCACTTATGTATTATCTACCGCTGCCTTTGAGCTACAGGAACAGAGTTGAGTCATTGTGACGAGACAACCTGGCCCACGCAGCCTTAGATATTTACCAACAGACTAAGTTTGTTGACCCCTGGCTTAGGCCGTGGAATCAGACTGCCTGGAATCAAATGCTGAACCCTCTTCCTCCTACCTGCATGACACTGGGCAAAGTAATTAACCTCTCTGTGTCACCGTTTCCTCATTAGAGTATTAAAAATAGGGCTATTATGAAAACTGAGTTAACGTGTTATTAAGTCTGAAATGTTTAGAATAGTGTCTTGCATGTAGCAAGCACTCAATAAATGTTTGTTATTATTTCCATGGAGGCTGCAGAACCCAGGGGCAGGTTTGGTGTATCCTATTACTCAAATGCAAAGAGTGTCTCTAACAGAATGAATAAGCAAGTAGGTGGGTGGACGTGTGTTCTAACGCCCCTCACCTGACCCGGAGTAGCCTTTCGAAAAGGCAGGGAAGGGAATCCAGCCACACAAAAGGCCTATTCCACTTGCCTTTTCTTCCATCAGTACCTCTGGGGCATCTGCTAGCAATCTGGGGCTTGTGGAATTTTTTTTTTTTGTTGTGCTATTAATTTTAAAATGAATTTTCAGGCTGTGGACGATGGAGCAAAAAGCAAAGGGTTGGGGAGGGTCCCTATGAAGTGTGGACAGTGGGGAGCCACAATTGCAGAGTTTAGGCACAAGAGATCACATTTCCAGAGACTAGGGGGCCCCCAACATAAACAATTTCTCTAAGAAAAAGAAAAGAAGCCATCGTTTCTCAGAGCCCCCTCTGGAGTCACGTAGGAAAATGGTCTTCCTTAGCATTTGGAACTGGTTCCAGCCTCCCAGGAAGCCAGCGCACGGCCCCTGGAACAGAAGGGCAGCCTTGCTCGTGTGTAAGCTAAATACTTTTGTGGCTGCAAAGCTCCCTTGTGGTTTGGAATAAGGCTCTTGAACCTGGTGAGGCATTCTTCCCCTAAAAGCCAGCCCAGAACACTCTGAGCTCCTCCAGTGGAGCTTTGAATTCATTCACCAGAGAACGTTCTATCTATAAATTGACTGGGACCCCAAGGACCCTGAGCCCAGCCCAGTCCTGGGTCACTACAGCCCCTGCTTCTCATTGGTTTGCGTTTCCATTGTCAACCCAACATTCGTCTGGGAGCCCCTCGCATTCCCTCGTATTCCCAGAGGTTAGCGCAGACGAGGAGAGTAGGTGCCACCAGCTATGTGTCCGGTTGGAGGGAGGAGGAAAAACCAAAACCAAAACCACATGGCAGCCAAAGAATTCTGCTTAATGTACTAAATCCCCAGAGGCTGAGCTGGATCAAAGGAGAAACGCCGCAGCCTGTGGGCCAACCGGGGACCACGCCGTGTTTACTTCCACCTTCGTTCCTTGTTTTCAGATGGAAAAGGGTGCAGCGTGTGACTCTTATTCACTTACCTCCTGGGACATGGAGAACTGGAATCTCGCTTCAATAGTAATTACCGTGATTATAATTCCCTGTGGAACTTGCAGGGTGAGCTCCAAAAACAATTCCTCAAGCTTGTCAAACCACCGCGTCGATTTGCTTATGAAAGGCAGTTCTAATCAAAAGGGGTAATTACAATATTAAGTGCCAAGCCTTGGTGCGCAAACTCTTGAGTCATAAGATATTAAGCTTAATTGAACTCCACTGAAGGAGGCATGCAGCATCACGCACTCGTCTTTCTGAGCCGAGGGGAGCCCAAGCTGAAAACTTCACTCCAGGAAAGTGGACAAATTACCTGATCTGTTAGCTTCTCTGCGATCAGTGTCACACGAGCCAGGGCACCTGCCGTAGGAAGCTGTTTCCTCTCTCAAGTTCCAATGCTTCAGGGGTTACTGTGTGAGCTCCCACCCTGCCTTACAAAGCTCTCAGTCCTTTCTGGCTGTAATTATACAGTGGCCTAGTCCTGGACCTGAACCCATTTATTTACTCATTCATTCATTCAATATTTATTGAGATTTTCAGTATGCCAAGTACTGTCCTGGGCATTGTAAAGGCTGAGATATATAAATAACATCTATTCTAGGTCTTCAAGAAACTCACAGTTGGTTTGGGAAGTTTGGCTCACAAACAGGTAATTAACCCACAATGTAAAAGTACTGTAATAAAAAAATACTCAGGAGGAGTCGACCAAGGAGTGTCCCAGCCTACCTTGGAAAAGTCAGATAAGGCTCCCAAGGGAGGTACCACCTGACTGATTCTAGAAAGAGGAGTAGGCAGGAGAGGCTGTGGAGTGTCCCAGGCAGAGGGACCAGCATGTGCAAAGGTGTGACAGAATGAAAGACCTCTACATATTTCAGGAAGCTATGAAGAGTTCACTGTGATTTGTCAATTATATATATATATATGTGGACATGTACAATACACGCACACCTGGACGGAGGTTGTAAAGGGGCCCAGAGCGGGAAGCAGGAAGCAGGAGCTAGTGACAGTAATAGGATGAGGCTCGTTGGTCATCTTAGGACCATTCCAAGCCCCTCTCCCCAGAAAGAGGGTCAGAATCCAAGTGCTGTATTTTGAGGCATCTACACAGAACTGTGGAAGCAATCAATCGGACTCCACGAGTTCAGACCCTGAGGCACACTACACACGTAGTCACAACACAGGTGCCCCTGCTGGGTGCGGCAGCGACCACGTGGATACATACCCTTTCACACTTACAGAAAATGACGCAGGTGCCCCCAGGGACACACCTCATCTCACAGCACAGGTCTGATCTGGGGCTCACCAGCAGCAAAGAAAGTTTTCCCATAAAATGAGTGGAGTGATCAGTCATCCCTGTGGATGGATTGCCTCGCAGACGTGTGTGCCGTGCTGTTTGTAATCACACGCTTTCATCAACAATCGAATCATCCTTCAATTAGGTCCAATTTGGCCGAGGCACTGAAAAAAAAGAAAGAAAGAAAGAAAGAAAGAGAGTTACACATTTGAATCCATTTAGTTCATGACTTTTGCTTTATTTGTTCTGTTTTTAAGAACATGAAACCAAAGATTTCAGGAAAAGGAGAAGAAAAGAAACATCCTCTTGATGTCCCGTGCTCTTAATGTTCTTTTAAAGCTGCTTTTCGGACCAACGCTTGTGGTGACAAAATGACTATTTTCATTTTTAAGTGAAGAAGACACAGAGGCTTAGAGAGGTTAATCACCTAATCAAGGTCACCCAGGGTGTGGCTCAAGGACTGGATCTTGTAATAAAAAGCCACTTTCTTTTTCTGATAGGAATGGAGGAGGACAGTTACGTTATTTTTATCAAGTAAATTGTTAAATATTTTACCAAATTAATCATTTATTTATTTTCATCAAGTAAATCAACCAAGGGCCTGGTTGAGACATGACCCACAGCAATCAAAGAAGAGCAGGTGTGATACTGCCTGCCTTCCACAAGAACCCAAACGAGATGTGCTTGGAAGAGCAAATGTCTGTCACTGGTCTGGACCCACGCTGCTCACTGCATCAAATGATACATGGCGACCTTTAGAAATGAGACCTGTTGCGGATCCTCAGCTGAGGATGTTCTAGGTCTAACGAGGCCGAGTTCACAGGCCTGATGGTCTCCTAAGTCATTTAGGTTTAGCAGATTCTTCCCTTGCTAGCTTGCAACAGAGAAGGTGGGGAAAAGTTGTCCTGTTTTGGACAAACCCATCCATCTACAACAATAATCATTCTAAGCCTGGAGCCAATGACCAGGATTTCAGAACCCAGCCCAGGCCTCATGGTCTGAGACAGAGAGACAGACCATCTGGCTGGTCCTCAAGGTTCTAGATTTCCAAAGTAAAGCTTGCTATTCTTCTGCCCCTTTGGTGTTAAGAACAATTGGAGATTTTTTTGGTTTGATCAGGTAGGAGGGGCAAGAGTTTTTCTTTAAGCTCTTTAAATGAATAAATAATTGCCTAGCCATACTTTTTTTTTTTTTCACTTGAGACTTTCTTTTTGTTCTGGAATGAACAGTCACAATAATTATTGGTGCTTTGCTTACTACTTCCTAAAGTCATGAGCAATGCTAATCTCTGCCCTTATTTAGAAACACTTCCATTCTCATGCAATGTTAAAAAAAAAAAAAAACTATGAAATTTCACTTGATTTCTCTCCATTTTAATTCTAAGTGAGTAGAAATACAAGGAAAATATGCTCTTGCTACTCCTGGCCCAACGGATTTAAGCCTGACTAATATTAATATAGTTTCATCCCAGGAATAATACTAGTGCCGTCAAACTTTTCCTTGGGAGGTTGTGAGAGAGGCTTGGAGATTTGGCAACAAGGCTATACTAGGTCATATCAGGCAGAGCTTTCCGATACCAGATTTCCTGGGAGGTGGGTATCTTTGATTGGCCTATCATTGCCAGGCTTTGAGAGTGTGGAAAGAGCAATGAGAGGTTAGTCAAGTGACAATGTTTCCAGGCTAGCTTAGTGACCCTTCAGTTTTCTTGTCTGTAAGATAAAGGGCTTGTGCCAGAAAGTTCCTCATAGTTATGGCATCAGAAATTTAGCAATACGGCAAACATTTATTGAGCATCTACTATGCTTAGGACACTGGGCTAAATGTTGCAAATAAAAAGGTCTTATCGTAACTGGTCTTATCCTCCTGAGTTTTCAGGATGTAGAGAGAGAAGCAGAAACTGAGAGTATTAACTCAATGTGTATGCTGTATTAGAAATTTATAGGGCCCATTTTTCTATGAAACATTCTCCTTACATCCAAGCACATGGGCAAACTGGCTTTTGAATCAATGGAGTAAAAAGAAGTTACACCGTAGGTTTCTTCAGGACCAGAATTGAGTCCAAAGCATGGAGAGATTGATGTATTTGGGGAAACTCATTTAGTTCCCAGTGTTGTTGTTGTTGTTGTTTGCTTTCATGCAACAGAGTGTTCTCCATAAAGGCAATGGCAAGCTATGCAGAGAGAAGCTCTGTCAACAAACCTGTTATTAATCATTATCATAATGATCTGAACCAACCTGCTGAGCTTTTTGATGTTTGCTCAGCTCCATGGACTAAGATGAAAATCTGGGTGTGATCTCTATCATTGCTGCATTAGGATCCGTGGCCCATTAATCTCAGGCTACAAATGACCACAGGTAACCTCAAATGGACACATGTCATTTCACCTCCCACCCTGGGGTTTTAGACACCACCTCTTGCACCTTGCTCCCTCTACCCTACCCCACGGCCTGGCTCCCACGAAACTCCAGGAAGGTTTTCTGGGTGAGATCCAGCCAGAAGAGTTTTCTTTCTCTCTATCCTAGAATCATCAAGAATGTTTTCCAAGTGCTTCCCTTCAAGTTGAATCCCCAGTGGTCATAGGAACTTGCCAAACAAGATACTTTCCAAGAGTAATATCTTGACAACAAAATCTGTAAAAGATGAAAGAAAAAGGTGGGGGAGTGTACTCACACATCAAAACTCCAGGCATGAACCCAAGAGCTAAACACATGGCACAAGGATGTCAGGGAACTGCTTTAGTCAGCTGTGGGGCCAGTAAAGGAGACCCGGGTTCTAATCTCAGCCCTGTTATTGCTTCATGTATGACCTGGACGAAGGGGTAGTTAGGACCATCAGATTTGGAAACAGGTACTTCCAGTTTTGTTAAGAGCTCTGTAACCTTGCTCACATAACTTCATTTCTCTGTGCCCCCTCTGTAAAATGAGAATATAAATATATACATCCCTCGTAGGGTGACTGTGAGATCACAGTACTTCTGTAACCACTGAGTATAAACTGGAAGGAAGCTGACTCACAAATGAGAGCTGTCTGTGAGCTCAGAGCCAAGGTACAGGGAGAAAATACATCACACTTCCAAGCCCTGGCACCTCTGCTCACTCTTCTGTTTCCCAGGAGGGTACAGCAGGAATTCCTTCTCCCAAAACTCAATCACCCTGCTTCCCTTGCTGTGGGGTAAGTGGCCATGCTGATGATCTAGGCTGGGTGAGGATGTGGTCTAGCCTGGGTTTGGTCTCCTCTGGGTGGTGATCATGTGACAAAGTCAGGTAGTTAACAGTCTAAGGGTCTTTCTCAATGTAGATTCTTTGACTTCTGCTGTCTAGGTCATATTATTTGTACACCTTGACCACATGCCCAATTCAAAGCTTCCTTGACTGCTCCAACTTTTCTTTAGGCCAGAGAGCAGTGGCCAATGGACACCAGTGATGTTGCCAAGAGTCATGAAGTCACCATCCTTGCACCTACTCTACAGTGACACTTTCTTATGTCAGGTCTTTGTCTTTGAGGCAGGCTGTATGTGGCTGAGAAGCCAGCAACAAAACAATCCTAAAAAGGCTAATAATCGGAGTAGCAGCAAAAGCAGTTTAATGAGCAAAGGATAGGAGAACAAGAAAGATTCCACAAACCCAAAGTTAAAGGAACATTCCTCCTCTTCCTTTACATGAAAGAGTCTTGTAAACAGTAAAGTGTCTGTGTGGACAGAGGTCCGGGGTGGCCACTGTGACACAGGTGCTCTTGGTCTCACATTTGGGTAGCCCAAATAAACGTACTTCTTGGGAAAACCTTGAAAATATAATGGATAGTTTGATTTTAAGGTGTCTTAGAACTAATTAAAGGAAGATGACTCAATTCAGATAAGCAAAAGGGATGTCCCCAGAGAGCTTATCTTTTTTGCATCTATTTCACCTTTTCCCAGGCCTAGCAGGGGCCCTGACACGAAGTGGGCATTCCATAAATTAAGAATTTCATATCATTCTATCAGTTAATTGTGTACTTTCTAATGATCCCTCACATTCTCTTTGATTCCCCTTCTCCCACTAACCACACTCAAATGTCCCTTTTGTGATGATTTCCAACAGAGCAGCATTGTAGCTCATTTCTTGAGAGAACACAGACTATGCAAACCATGATGTGCCTGACGGCTTCTTTAAGTCAACCAGAAATTTATTCTGGTGAGCCTGATCCTTCAAAGAATGTCTCCCTTTAAATCTCTAATATACACAGATTGCGTGTGTGAACATATGCTCAGTTCCCCACATTTTATGGAAACGACACTGAATCATTTTGCAACAAAGGAAGGGCTTTGGATGCTTCTTGGAGGTGTGGCGGAGTGGCAGGATCTGGGCAAACCAGTTGAATGGGTGCACTTCTAACCAGCCAATGGCCTATGTGGAAGGAACCATGATTACAGAAGATCCTAAGTGCTCCTCCCTACAAGGCTGGGATGTTTTATTCTTCATGGCAGAAAATCTAGCCGCATATAAAGAGGCTCTGAGCCGGTAGACAGTCTGTTGCTCAGCAGACAGTCTGTTGCTCAGAGCCTCTCACATCTTCCCACGTAGATTTTCTTGGCCAAAGAGCCATTTACAGAACTTCCAGTCCAGTGGCTTTGGATCTTCTCTCTAAGAGAGCCCTAGTGTCACCCAGAGCCACCTTAGGATCAAATGCAGGGGCAAGGAGATTGGGCTAGGTATGTCTTTTGAGTCCCTGCTTCAATACAGTGGCTCTAATTTCGTTTTCTCTTATATCTTGAGATTCTTTTAATGGTTTATTTTAAGGAAATAGGACTTCTGCTTAAAATAAATGTTTGAAAACAACCCCCACCCCAGCCTTTTTTAAGATAGACAAACGGGGTCCAGGAAACGAAGAGCAAAACTGATTTTTTCAAGGTCATCAAAGGCTTCCATGTTGCCAAATTCAACCCTCTTTCTAGTTGACCTCTTGGTAGCATTTGACCCAGTTTATCACTCCCTCCACCTTGAATCACTGTGTTCTCTTGGATTCCATGACAACATACTCTTCTGGAATTCGTTCTTCTGTGCTGACTGCTTCCTCTTGGTCTCTTTCCCGGGCCCCAGTAGTCCACCTCCCAATGCTGGTCTTTCCATGGCCCTGCTCTGGGAGTCTGTCTCTTCCTCAACTATACAATCTCCCTAGAAATCACATTTGCTCCAATAGTTTTAAATTCTATCTGAACGTCAATGATTCCTTCCTGCATATCTACAGTTCTGACCTACCTCCGCTGGACTCAAGACTTATACATCTAACTTTATGTTTTCTCCATTTAGATATCTACTAGGCATTTCAGACTCAACATTTTGAAGACAGAAGTCTTGATCTCCCACCACCAGTCTATACCTTGCCCATCTGTCCCCATCCAGTAATAGGCAGCCTCCCCTGTTACCTGGTATATGGACCAGAGTAGTATTCCTATGTGTTGAATATGCTGCCAACAGAATACGTTGATATGCTGCCTAAGAAACTATGGGCAAAACTTAGGAATTGTCCTTGATACTTCTCTTTCTCACACCCCTACATTTTAGTCTGTTAGTGTCAGGACTCTGGTTCATAAGCATACGTCAAGTCCTCTTCCACAGACGTGATCTGAATTTACACTATTTGTTTCTCACCTCCATCAAGGAAATAGCGTCTTTACTGGTCTTATGGCTTCTATTCCTGTTTCCAGGAATGGTCCTCATGGTCCATTCTCCCTACACTTCTAAATGTGTAAATCAAGCCATGCTACTCTCCTGCTTGAAACCTTCCAAGGACCACCTGTTGCACTTACAATAAAATCCACATTCCTTCCCTAGCCTGCAGAGCCCCACCTTCCTCACTGACCTCATGGGGTACTACTCCTACCATCACTCCCCGAGTTCCAGGCACACAAACTTTCTTCTGATTTCTGCAATACCCCAAACACAGCTTTATATCAGGTTCTTGTAGCAGCCACCTCCATCTGGAATATCTTTTCCCTCCGTCTCACACTCAAGTCTAAATGTTATGCCTGGCCTCTAGAGAAGCCTTCCTTGATCCCCTTTTCAAATGTAGTCTTCCCAGGCACTATCGAGCGTATTTTCTTCTTTTAATTCAATAATAGCATTCATCACTATCCAACTTTTCTTTTTTCTTTTTTTTTTCTTTATTCATTGTTCAATGCACTATCTCCTTTCCATCAAGGTCCATAAGAATAGAGACCTTACCTGTCTTGCTTTCACTTAACCTTTAGAACAGTGCCTAGCACATGACTGACATTCAACAGGTATATATTGAACAAATGAATGAATGTGACTTCTCCAAAGACGTGCAACTTTGGTAGAACCAGGCTGCCAAACTCCATGAGGATTCATGAATGGACTTCAAAAGTCTTTGTTCAGGACAGGATGTTTTATGAATCTACATAATGTCTTTCTTTCCATGAAGGGAAAAAAGTAATACAGTTCCTTGAGGTATAATCTTCTGGAATCATGGGGACATTTTACTGCCTAGAAAATAATCTACTTATTCAATAAGCATTTATTGAGGGCCCATTACATGGAACTGTTAGGCACCAGAAATATAAGCATGAAAAAGACAGTCCCCAACCTCTTCTCTAGACAGAGAGAGACACCTAACAGATGACAACAGTATTAAAATTTTAGTGGATGTAATACTGAGCACTTAGGAATGGGGCACTCTTCTGAGGGCGTAAAGTGCTTGACACATACATGTCTCACAGCCATCCTATGTGGTATTTACTACTTTTCTTCTCATTTTGCAATTGAGGAAACTGAGTCATAGATTAGGTAATTTGTCCCAGGGCAGAGAGAACTAGCATCTGCAGAGCTGAGCTTTGTTTCCTGGTAGCTTACTATGGAGTATGTCCTCTTAGCTTATTCCATGCTCTACTGTCTCTCTCCTAAAGGTGTGCAGAAAGTGATGTGGGGACAGAAGAGAGAATAATTCCCTCTGTCCTCAGTGGCAAACAAGGTTCAGTGAAGGATTTACTGTGGAAATGACATTGAGTTTGACACTTGCAGGATGAGATGGGCTTTCCCAAAGGGAGATGTCTACCAAGGTAAAGAGAACAGCTTGTGTAAAGCCACGGAGTTGCAAAAGGGCATCTTTGTTTCAGAAACCTTGTGGGATTTGGTGGGTCTGGCCTATTGTGAAGAGTGGAGGAGGGATGTGGGTAAAACTGGAGAGACACGCAGGGACCAGGATGAGAGCGTTCTTCTATTGCAGTTTCAGAAGAATGAGTTTTACACCCTTGGCAATGGGGAGAAAGTAGAGACTTTTTGGCCCATGAATGACAGATTCTAGGCTTGCTTTAGAAAGGTCACAATGGCCAGGCAGAGGGAGGAGAGGAGTAGGGGTCAGAGGTTCAAAGGAGACTATTTAAGAAGTTCTTACAGCAGTCCAGGCAGGTGATGCTGACAGTTCATGGTCCTGTCTCCTGCAGTAAAAAAGGTGTGTCTGATGTGTGTGGACAGAGGTAGAACAGCTACCTGGGGTAAATGCGGGGTGTTTTCCCAAGCCACGCATGGGCCATTGCTCCAGTAACCAAGGAGGCTAGCAGCCACCTGGCTCTCTGAGCAGCTGCGCCACCCACCAGCTCCTGCCAGCTGTCGCAAAGGCTCCAGGGACAGCCTCTTCCCCATTGCTGTGGCTTCAGGCTTTGGTAGGAAGAGGCTCCTATCCTCTTGGTAATGGCTGTGCTTCAACCCAGCATAGAAGTGATGTCAATACATTTATGTCCTGCCTGTCTGAGTTCTTTCACAACAGTCTTTAAAAACATGCTGAGGTTATAGAAGAGTGTGTTAACTTGTTTGGTGGATTATTATCATTTTGTCACTCTTGTGACTGGTTAGAGGGGATGAGTTCTTTTGGCATTTAAATAAGAAAGCATGGGAATTTTCATTATCTCTCTCTAGCGTTGATGCACAGAAGTGATGGAAAAGAAAATAGTATCAACAGACTACCAACTGCCCCTTGCCCTCAAGGAAGAGCAGGAACTCTAGTTTTCTCCCGCAGTACTCAAGTCACGTAGAAAGGAGGTTTTGGTTTTTGAACTTTTAATTTTTTAAGTGGAGTTATTTCTGACTCTCAAGTTTATTAAACTGGTCACAATGAATTATGCATAAGAAAAAATGTCCATACTACCCAAAGTGATTTATAGATTCAATGCAATCCCCACCAAAATACCAATGCCATATTTCAACAGACCTAGAAAAACTAACTCTACACTTCATTTGGAACCAGAAAAGAGCCTGAATACCCAAAGCAATCTTAAGCAAAAGGAACAAATCTGGAGGCATCACATTACCAGACTTCAAACTATACTACAAGGTTATAGTAACCAAAACATCATGGTATTAGCACAAAAATAGGTATATGGACTAATGGAACAGAACAGAGAATGCAGATATGAAACCATCCATGTAAAGCCAACTGATCTTTGACAAAGAGACAACACTATCCACTGGGGAAAAGAAGCTCTATTCAATAAAAGGTGCTGGGAAAATTGGATATCCACATACAAAAAAATGAAACAGGATCCATAATCTCTCACCACTCACAAAACTTAATTTAAGATAAATAAAAGACTTAAATGTAGGGGATGAAACCATAAAAATTCTAGAAGAAAATGTTGGAAAAACTCTTCTAGATACCAGCCTAGGCAAAGAATTTATGACTAAGACCCCAATGGCAATTGCAGCAACAGCAAAAATAAATAAATGGGACTTGATTAAATTTAAATGTTTCTGCACAGCTAAGGAAATGATCAACAGAACAAATAGAGAACCTACAGAATGGGAGAAAATATGTATACACTATACATCTGATAAAGGGCTAATAACCAGAATCTACAAAGAACTCAAGCAAATCAGCAAGAAAAAAACAATCAACCCCATTAAAAAGTGAACAAAAGACATGAACAGAAGTTTCTCAAAAGAATATAGACAAATGGCCAATAAACATATGAAAAAATGCTCAATATCACTGATCATCAGGGAAATGCAAATTAAAACCACAATGAGATATCACCTTACCCCAGTAATAAAATTAAAAATTTTATTACTTTTATTAAAAATTCCAAAAACAATAGATGCTGATGTGGATGCAGAGAGAAAGGAATGCTTATACATTGTTGGTGGGACTGCAAATTAGTACAACCTCTATGGAAAACAGTATGAAGATTCTTCAAAGAACTAAAAGTAGACCTACCATTTGGTCCAGCAATCCCACTATTGGGTATTTACCCAAAGGAAAAGAGGTCATTTTATCAAAAAGACACCTATACTCGAATGTTTATTGCAGTACAATTCACAATTGCAAAGATGTGGAATCAACCCAAATGCCCATCGATACATGAGTGAATTAATAAAATGTGGTATATGTATACTATGAAATACTATGCAGCCATGAATAAGGATGAATTAAGGACTTTTGCAACAATTTGGGTGAAACTGGAGACCATTATCCTAAGTGAAGTAGCTCAGGAATCGAAAAACAAACATCACATGTACTCACTATTAAATTGGAACTAACCGATGAGCACACATGTGCACAGAAGGAAGCATAACTCAGCGAAAATCAAGCAGTGGGAAGGACAGAGAAGGGAATGGGCAAAAACCTACCTAACTGGTACGATGAACACTATCTGAGTGATGGGCATAGTTATAACCCTGATTCAAACATGACAAAAGCAATCCATGTAACCAAAGACATTTGTACCCCCATAACATTTTGAAATTAAAAAAAAAATTTTTAATTACAAAAAAGAAATCCTAAAGAAAAAGTATTCCACTGACCCTCTCTGTAGAAGAGTTGTTCTCTGTAGCAAAGACTGGATGGCAGCCAGCTGTGACCAGATGTCCTCATTTCTTGTCCTGGCATCAAGTAGACATCATCCTTCCTTCAACTTTCCTTCCCTTTCCTCACCTGAGCATTTTCACAGGCACTTACCTGTATCCCAAATTGTTCTCCACGGCAAAATCTTTAAGGACTACATCTAGGAGTTTATAAGAGGAGTGGCTAAGGTGATTTGTTCCCAGTGTTCCCTGCTAGTTTTAAAGAAATTATGTTTTTTTTTCCTACTACGCACCTGCCTGGAAGAGTGGATATTAGTTTTATTTCAACTTCTGATCCCAATAACTAAAAGATATAATTCCTATCAATATAGCAATTATAATGAAACCTCACTGTCATCAACTTGGTCGTATACTGTGATTTTATCCAATATAACACATGTGTGCAGAGAGCTATAAATATTCTTAGACGTAGAGACCTTTTACCAGCTGAAGGATTCCAATGATGTCACCACATCAGTGAAGAATGTGAGCTATGAGGCTGGGGATTTCAGTATGCCGAGGGATTGTTGCAATAGATTAAATGCATTAAAAAGAATTGTGGCTAGCACAATCTAAGGCAGAATTTTTAAAAAGTGTGTTCCAAACACAAGTTATTCGAAATGGTTTGAGGAAAAAAATTTCCATTGTGTACTAACTTTGGGATATGGTGCATATTTTTGTTTTGAAGATTTACAATATAATAAAGAAACTGTGTTCTGACCAATTTTGTTTAAACACAGCATTTCTTATAGTGTGTATTTAAGTGCATGTAACAGCACAAGAAGTTTGCAATGAATGATTTGACTGAAAAATGGGAGACTCATGACTGCAACTGATACATCGTCCCGTGTATGGATTTTTCATTCGCGTTCTATTGCCATTTGCTCTTACCTTATAGATCCTTCCAAACTTTGGGTAGTCTGTCACAGGTTCATTTTCATGACTCTTTCTAGTCTTGCTGTCTCGCATACCATGACATTTTCCTCCCTTACCAAATTTGTGGGAAGAATGTTCTAGGTTTCCTCCTCTCTCTGAGTCACTTTCCAGTTGATGGTTGATTGGACTCCACCATCCCAGCAGGCTCTTAACACTGCTCTTTCAGGCCAGAGCTAAACAACTAAAATTCTAATTCCAGATGTTTCTCAGGTACCTTTGTCCACACACTCTCTGAGTCAGGTGATAATGTTTCAAAATATTAATCATTTCACTCTTGGAGTTTCATTTTCCTCAAGCTGCAGCATATCGAACTACCAAGGTTGTCTTCCTGGTCTATCAGCTACCCCTTCTCTGCCTCTAAACATCATCCCTTTTACTTCTTCCCCTCATTCCAAATACTAAGTGAGCTACTACTTACTGAACACTTATTATGTACTTTATACATTTTACCTCATTTGATCCTCACAGTGGAGATTGATAGTAGTAGTCCCCTTCTCACTGTTCTAAAACCAGGCTCAGAGAGGTCAAGATACTTGTTCAAGGTCACACAGCTAGTAAGTGGCAGGATAAGAATTTGCATTTTAATTTCCCAAATTTCCAACTCTGTGTCACTTTCTCTATTCCTGTAACTCAAGCGGGGCCTGGGTACCTCTGGAACTGCTGGCCAGGCATGGAGAGTCTAAAATCTACTAGACTACCTACATCAAGTAAACATTGTGGAAAGTAAATGCTGTGATATACTTCCACAGTAAAAACAAACCGGCCCATCATATGAGCTAGAATACATAAGTTGAAAGAATTTTTAAGATGGAACTTAAATCTGCAATGAGATGTCGTGACTCCCTCCCATGGATATCACTGTGCTCTATTGAATGGCACATGTCTGGCACTCAATATTGGCCACTAGTCGCAAGCAGCACCACTGTCACTCCTGTATCTACTACATCCCAAGCTCTGTACTCAGGTGCTTGGGATAAGGTGGTGGTAGATAAAACAGCCACAGTCTCCATCCCAACGTAGCTCACACTCTCTAGTGGATGAGACAGGAAATCACCATGCGATGTATAATTGCAAACTGTGGTGAGTACAGGGAGCTATGAGAGTGTGTAGCAGGAGGAACTGATTTAGCGGTGGGGAGGAGGAGGCCGAGTGATGAAGCAGACTCCCTGGGGCAATGATAATGAACTGAGATCTGAAGAATGAGTTGAGTTAAGTGAGTGAATTAAGATGTGAAAAGTGCTCCCCTGGGAAGGACCAAGCTGTATGAAGGCTCCTGAGCAGAAAGGAGCAGAAGGGAGCATAGAGTGTTGGAAAGATAGAAACACCAGTGTGCCTGGGGCCTGCAAAACAAGATGGAGAGTGCTCAGGATGAGTCTGGAGAGAGACTGCATCTAGGTCAGGCAGAGTATTGTGGACAGCAGTAGGAAATTCAGTTTTGCTCCAAGATAAACTGCAAGCTGTTGAAGGCTTTGAGTAAGAGAGTGACATGCTGTGACTTAGGCTGTTGTGGGAGAATAAATTGGGATGAATGGAATGGATAAATGGCAAATTGGAAGGGCTGTGATCAGCGAAGAGTTCTTCTAGTTGTTTAGGTCTACCGTGATAGCAGTGGAGGTGGAGAAAGGTGTACGCATTTGAAGACATTTGGATATAAGAATGACTTACCTGTGCAAGGTGAGTGAGAGACAGGGTTCAAGGACAAACCCCCCTGGGTGTCTGGCTTGGGGACTGTCAAGGACAATGGTAACATGCCTTGAGGCCACCTGGTTAGTAGCCAACAGGGTCAAGCCTGTGACCCAAGGCTTAGGTGATGACCTGTCACACATCATAACCGGTTCCCAGTGGCCAGGCTGGATTTGCCTCTGCTGCAGTTCCTGTTGAGACATCGTGGCCTTGGCTATGGACCTCATGGAAGAGTTATTCCAAAGTTGGAAGTTTTTAACAACCTTGGACTTGGAGTTAAGGGATGTGGATTAAAATTCCTGAGTGTGGGGGTGGGCCACTCAATGTTGTTGAGCAGGCATCCTCGTTCCATTCAACACAGATGGTCCCAATACCCATTTCAAAGGTGGTCCTGAGCCGATAGAAGAGATGAGTCTGGTCTACAACAGGGACATCTGAATGTGAATCCTGGGGACCACATACTAGTCCTCTCCTCATATCATATTCTTCTCTTTTCCTCTATAGGTTGCTTCTAGATGTGAGAGCTGAGAGGAGCTTTTGATTGAATATCTTTTTGCTCAGCTGCAACTTCCCACATATTAGAGGCTCAGGAAATGTGTGGTCAATGACAAAAGTTGCCCCCTAATTTGTCCCTCACATCACCAGGTAGGCTACTAGAGTGTTCTCTGTGCTTGAGATCTGGAAATAAAAATGGTAGTTAGTTAAGAGCCTAAGGCAGAGGACCTCAAGGTTTCTGATCATCAGAATCACCTGGCATAGCTTTTGAAAATACATATTTCTGAGCCCCACCATCCTAGAAATTCTAATTCAGTAAGTTAGAATGTGGATGAGAAATCTGTAAGCTCCCAAGGTGAATCTGAGCTCGGAGATCTAAGTACTACACTGAAAGCAACACTGGCCTGGAGGTTGTCAATTTTGCTGTGGTTTCCCGGAAGCAGGAACCCTGTCTGCTTCACTACACGAGGGCTTAGTTGGTTGCTAAATCAACGTTTGAATTAAATTGAAAAAACATTGAGTTTTTCCCAAATTGGATTATTGCGTTGTGGCCCTATTTTGCTTCCCATCCATCCCAAGTCATATTGTTGATGAATCAGCTGTTATTTCAGGAACAATGGATTTTAGGGATGTTCTCATGTTTTGGGTTGATATTAGGGAGGGGCAGCGTTCAGGAAAATTTCTGTGTATGCATGTGCTTGTCTATACGGATGTGTGTGTTTGTGTGATATTAGGAGTTTATGGAAATGCCGAAGTGCTATCAAGTAGGCTACAAGGGTTTGGGTTGCCGTTTGTAAAGACCACTGCTGATGGAACCCCATTCCAGCTCTACCATTCACTCAAGACTCGCATGGAGGTATACAAGTAAAAGTGAGTTAGAACAGGACCAGGCTGAATGAGGCACACATCTCACCCTGAGGCATTCTTTTCAGGGCCACATGCCAAAAATCCACGAGACCCTTCACAGCCCCGGAGGCAGCTTCCTCCTGACAACATAGGTTTTCATTCTCCCTGCTGTTTTCTCATCTGCGGCAGCCGGTCCATGCATTTTCCTCCACACCTCCCTCCTGCCAGTACTGAAACATTCTCTTGATTTTGACGGCCAAATGTTCCCAGGTCTGGAGCAGAACATCCCTGTCCAGTTTGCTCTTATGGCCTCTTCAGGCATGGCTCCTGACCGGCCTTCCTCTGTCACCCAAGTCCTGATACATTTTTGAAAACTAAAATTCAAAACAAATCATACACTTGGCAGACACATGATTTCAAAATACCATGTACAAGAGGATGTGCTGATAGGGAACTCAGGGTGAAGAGCAAAGGGGCCTTTGGAATGACAACAGCTCTAAGTGACTGGTCTCTTCCTCCATCCTAACCAAAATATCCTCTAGCGTTGACTGTCACCGCTTAACCCTTGGGTTCCCACAGCCACATTTCTCACTTCCAGAATGGTTCATGCTTTCTGAAGGAACCTGATTTTGCCTGTGGCCTTGATCGATCACGGGGCCAACGTCAGCTTATAGAGGTCCACTGGGTGCATAGAAGAACTTGGTAATAGATAGAACCAGGTTTGCATCCTGCCCCCTTCTTTCCCCACGAGTGGCCTTCGATGAAATCTTCCGTGCTGATGAATACCTCTGTTATGCTCTACGCCTTCCAGATGCAGATGAACATCCGGGCAAGGAGAACTGTGACTTAGAGGGAGTCGGAGGCCTGTTTTTCATTAGATCAGGCCCTCTGAGCAGGCTGCCAGCTTGCTGGCTTAAAGGAATTGTTTGTTAAGGTTTATTTTAGCACCAGAATGCTTCTTGCTCCCCCTTTCAAAAATTGGGTTTTAAATAAAAATGTGTTTGTTTCTGTCAATTGTATTCTTTAACTTTCAATATACCCCATGGTATGCCTGAAAGCTCTTTCTAAGGGCATTTGTTGTGTAGGCAACTCACAGACACATGGAAAGCCATCGCTTGCAGCTTACCAAACAAGTTAGCAACTCGTAGCCCGCATGGAAGGTTCATCAATGGTCACAATCCCTTCCTAATGTGATGTTCCCCTTATATTCGAGAGAGATTCTGTTTCATAGACTGAAAGCCACTCAGCAGCGATCTCCTCCTGTTTTCCAATTTGTGGTCAGTCTTAAGATGAATACAAAGCAATTTCAGAGATGCCGTAGAAAGAAGCAAGAACAAATTTGGTGGCCAACTGTCCTTGGAAGTACCAGCCACTCCCACCCCCCACCTCTAAAACTCTTCTTTCTGAATCCATGTTCAGAACACACCCTCTTCTTTGTCATGCTTTATAAAAAAGACTGGCTAATCCCCAAAAAGTTTCCAGGCTACTGCTCAGAGGTAGCATTTGCCAGAGAGATTGGATTGAAGAACATTCTGGGCTCCACCCAAGCCCACATGGGTAAACAATGCATTCTCATACAGCACAGAAGGGAAGGAATCTTATCAGACAGGATTTCACTGGCCAGGAGTAAACCAATGATTTAACTTAGACAGTATGACCCAAGGAAAGAAATTACTCTTCTATCAACCTAGAAAAACCCATTTCGAACATTCCAGCACTAGCTATCATATCAAAACATCCAGATTCCTAAAAGCCCTCAGGTTTGGCTTAGAACATGAGTCATTTATTGAGAACTAGTGAGTGTTTATGCCAAGTTAGGCACAAAAATAATGAGAATATGTATTAACTGCTTAGAACAGCATCAGGGGCTGAGATATAGTAACAGTTTAAAAGTGTTATTATTATTATTATTCATTGTTGTTAGGTGCCATGGTTCCTGGGTAGGTTTGCTATCTCATGCCAATGGCGTTTAACATCATTGACTACCTGCTTCTTAGACTTCCCTTGTGTTAGTTTATCCTCCTGCTTCTTGGACCATAACTTCTACCTCCTCCTCTGATGCCTCCTGCACCTCTTGGTGCTTCCTGCTCTTGGCACTCCCTGTAGGGTGGAGATTTCCAAGGGCTCATGGCATAGCTCTGCTCTTTTCCTTTTCTGCACTCCCCATAGTGTGATTGATAATCTCTAAGCCTGTCCCTTGAGCCAAGCCCTCCTTCCCACCCCCACTGTGTTTTCGAGTGGTAACTGCTTAACTGTATTAATACCTCTTGTAACATTCAACTCTTCCCAAACACATTCATCTTCTTGCCTCATCAGTTCCAACCTGCAGGAGTGCCTTTGTGTCAGTGGCAACCTCTATTCTGCTCATTCAGGCTTCTAATTTGGAATTATTCTTTCCTCGCAGTTTGCTTTCTTTCTTATGTTTATTCTAACAATTAGTCCTTCAAATTTCTATCATAAAAACAAACGTGCATATGTAATATATATGTATATAGCATATACTAATATAATTATTATTATATAGAATATATAATGTATGTATATAAACAGTCTATATGTGTATAAACACACACATTTCATTATATATTGATTATGCCTATTATCTATCTATCTCCCACATGTTATTCCATTCTTTTCTCTCTGGTTTCACTATGATCTATACTGAATTGTAACAGAAACCTGTTTAATCTCTCTCCCTCTAATTTGTGAGTCCCTTTAGGGCAAGTACCAAGACTGTATTTCTCCATAGCCTCCGGAGTCTGATAGGAGCGCCTTAAATATTTGCTGAGTGCATACATGACCAATATGTGGATATGTGAATGAATGAACTTGCATGCTAATTTTTCTGCCTCCAGTCTTTCCCTCTCCAGCTAGTCATGCCTAAGGCAAGCAGCGCTCGTCCTGAAAATTCCATCTTCATTCTCTTCTTATTCCCTTGCTCAAAAATATGAGGCTCAGCATTGCTCTTGAAGGTAGCTTTCAGGCCACCCCCTACCCCGTTATTTTGCTCTGTCTGATGCTCTGTCCAATACCATCTCCTGACCTTTGCTACATAAAGCCTAGTTCCAGGCAGGTTGGACTTCTCTTGGGCACTGGTGGTCTGTACATTTATTCTTTCCGGATCCTTGGTTAGGACTTTCCAACTGTTCTCTCTGGCCGTCCAAATGTAACCCATCATTCCATGCCCGCATCCTAGGCCTTAGCGACAGCACAGCCCACACAGACTGGGCCCCTGCTCTGAACTTCCCACACCCACATCTCCTCTGCTTGGCTCCGTGTCGAACGCTGCCCCGTGTTATTATCTGGCAGTAAATTTATAACATCTTGAGACTAGGAGCCATTCCTTGTGTTTCTTTTGGAACTGGACCATTGTTAAGGACAAAATTGATGGTCAGTGAAGACTTATCAAAGAGAACTAAATGTAACATGAGTTTCATAGAAGACTATTTCTAAAGGGTAAAGCTGAGCTTGGCGCCTGTTGTTTCCATCTAAGCACTAAATTTATTACTTTATGTAGGGAGGGGGTCAAAGTCAATTCTTTGGGCTTCCAGTATGTCTTGCATAACATGCAGATCCTAGTAACGGTGACAAAAATAGTAGCAGCTAACATATTGGAGTGCTTACTGCATTATGTGCAAGGCCCTGGGCCAAGTATTTTAATATTTTAATTTAATCTTCCAAAAATCCTATGAAACAATTTCTATTACCCAACTATACAGATGAGGAAACACACAAAAGCTTCAAGCATTCATCAAGCCTTAACTCCATTTCATGTCCCGTGCTAGATACGCTACTGCAGTATCAGAATTAGTTATCAGCCCTTCCTCTATCGAGTGAAGGCAGTGACCAATCCTGTCCAAAGTCCAAACAATGCCTTAAAAGGAATATCAGCTCTTAACTTAAACAGTCTTCCTCCTAATAACCTATATCCCCAGTATAATCATGAGAAAATATCAGTAAATTCCAATGGAAGAGTATTCTAGAATATACCTGACCAATACTCCTCTAAATTGTCAAGGTCATCAAAAACAAGGCAAGCCCAAGGAATTGTCATAGCCAAGGACATAACGATGATTAATGTAATGCAATATCCTAGATGGGATCTGGGACAGAAAAAGGCTATTAAGTAAAATATAAGGAAATGTGAATAAATTATGGACTTCAGTTAATAATAATGTAGCAGTACTGGTATATTAATTATAATAAATGTACCATACTAATATAAGATGTTAAGTGGGAAACTGGGTTCAGGGTATATGGGAAATCTCTGTAAGATTGTCTCAATTTTTTTCTATACATTTAAAAGTGTTATAAAATATAAAATCTAGTAAAAATAATGGCCACCCTTGAAATAAGGGTTATGCGTGACTGGAAGGATGGGAGGCTGATAAGGTGTGGAATCTGAGCATGGGAGTCTGTTGTAGTTGGGGACAAAGACAGGAAGGTGGCAAGTTTGGTTCTGGAGACCCTGCCATGGAAAGCCTGGTGGGAAGTCCAGATGTCCAACCGGCAGCCGAAGAGTTTGACTTGGAATCTCAGCAGTGGGGGTGGAAGACCTGGTTTGGAGACAGCACTTGGGAGTCATTATGCACATAGGTGGTAGTTGAAGCATTTGATGTCCTAAACACCATTTTGGGGATGTGCAGCCAGCAACTCTGTTATTACTGTGTGAAGGATGAGCCGGAGGAGGCTGGGGGAGAGCCAGTTTGATTATAACTGCAGAGCAGCTGGAGCCTTTCATCCTCGGGGGGGACCAAACCATCCTTGTGGGCACAGATGCTGTGTTTTCCCTTATTCTGGAAGGCATTTCCCGAGACAAACTCTGGGTATGATAATTATGCTGGTTAGTAAGTTGATCTAGCCTCCGCTGCGTAGACAGGGATCCCACAACAAAATGCTTCCATGTTATTCAATACATTGGCTTTTCTTAAAAAAGAAACATTTTCATTCTTTCTTCCATGGTAGATTTAGGGTAATTACGTTAGATGAAACTATTTTGATAACCATCTTTCTTGAGGACGCAGCACCTCCATAGCTTTAAAACCTAAGTTAATTAGATATCTGATGTTAACAAAAGCTTCCATTAAAAAAAAAAATCCTCAAAAGCTGCATCCCCCAGACTCCTGCTATAGCAGAGGAGTCAATGCTAAGTACAGCTTTTATCACCAAACTGGCATTTTTGGATAGTTAATCATAGATGTCTGCTACCTCTGAGATGGAGGAGGCACCCCCACTCTACCCCCAAGGATAAAAGACCTGTCAACATGGTATAATCCGTGCTTTTCACATGAATATTGCAGAGAGCTTGGTCTTACCTACACTGAGACATTAACTTTGCTCAGCATTCAAGGACTATCTAGATTGTAGAAAAAGGATATGTCTTAGAAATATAAGGGGGAGAGTCTTAGTTAACTCTAAAATAAGTATTGCAGTGAGCATGCAAGGATGTATAGAGCTACCTGGAAGTGGGCAATGTGACCAGGCTCCTAGAAGTATTCCTTCCTAGCAATGGAGTCTCAGGAATGTGACGCCTCCCAATAATAAATAGAACTCAGAAGATAATCACTTTATCATGTATAAATCTTGCCCGCCCCACCCATAACATGCAAACATATATTCACATATGCACATTCACGTGTGAACACATGCATGCGCACATACTTTTGACCTCCAAGCTGGACAATGCAAAGGCAATTTCATCAGCTTTCTTTAGTTCAGAGAAAGGAAAAGTTCATAGCTGGAAAAATTGCCAGGCAGTCTTGGCTCCTGGAAAAAGGCAGAGTGGAGAGTGAGAGCGGTGACCACAGGGAGCCACCTCTCCTGGGCTCTGTAATCTCCAGTCTGCTGCCTAGTTCCTGAGTCCCAGCTTCCTTTTTTAAGAAATGAAGATAAAGATGCTCATCTCAATTCAATTAATATGTATCCAATGTCTTCCAAGTGTCAGGCCCCTGTGCTGGGGACAGTGGTGATTAGGGAAAACACCATCGTCCCATTCAGAGAGAGATACATCTCGGGGTCGTTGCTGTGCTTGTCCTGGGATATGGAGCATGCATGTGTCTTGGCACGTGGTTGCTGAGTAAAAATAATGTTAGTATGCTTCTCTCCCATCCTAGGATGAGCAGTTGAATTTGAGCAAAAGGATAGTCTAACTGCAGGACATTTAGTAGCACCCAGCCTAGAACTGAAGGGTATTATTTCACGGAACTTCAGAAGACTTTAATAGCAAACACATTGAAAAAGCCAATGGGCTTTGGAGTCTGAGAGAGCTGGCCTGGTGTCTTTGCCTTGCCCCTCACTAACTACGCGACAGTGTGCAATTTCTTTAATCTCTTTGAGGCTAAATTTGTAAACTGGAGATCTTGTTGGAGTTACTTACTTGAATTCGACGTTATAGGTGATAAAGGATGTATTGTATGTGAAAAGGGCTTGTTAAAGGGCAAAGTGATATCCACATGGTAGTTATTATTGATTATTTTCATTATTATTGAGTAATTACCAGCAACGACAGCAGCCCCCAAGTGGTGCCTTCGGGGCTGGTGTTCCGGACTGAGGGATTGCAGCCGCCACGTTAACACATCTCATAGGCTCCAGAATGACATCCGATCAGTGGAAAGATTTGTAAATAAGTCCCCGACCTAATTAAGAGCAGATTCAAGGATTTTGACTTTCTTCTGAATAATAGCCGCAGAGACCATGGCTCAGAGAGAAGCGCCAGGAATGGCCTTTCCCAAGTTCCCACGAGTAACATCAGTAGGGCCTCTAATCCACTGTGGTTCCCACTTGTCTCTTTCTCAGGTGACTTGATTGAGGGTCAGGGCATTCAAGCAGCACAACTGTATGTCATTCCCAGAAAAATTCCTCACCCAGCAATCAACCAGCATCCCCATTGAAGGCCAATTTCTTTTCGGTCTTAAAGGCCAAGATGGGCCCCAGGCTCACCTGGGGAACCACCACAAAGCTTTGGGGAAAGTCACAATCTCCACAACTAGAATTTGAATTCTGACAGGCCTGGAGGCCTGCCTGAGTCACTCTGAAGGGTTGGCTTCACCATGGCTCCCAAGAGGCCATAGAATGCTCTTGCAAATAGACTCTCAGAGAGCATCTCAGATATCCCAGAGTTTTTAAAGTGGGGTTGCAGGAATTCCTCTGCTACAGTAATACAGTAGAACTCACTAGGCCTTGGTCATGCCAAAGTGCCATAGTTTCAAGAATTGATCACACAGTTTCATGCCTCTCCACCTTAGAACATGCGTTCCCTCTGCCCGGAGGAGCTCCTCCTCCCCTGCCTTCTTGTGTATTCTCTACTCATCCTTTAAAATGTCAGCTCGAGTCTCCTCTGTGAACACATTCCTGATTCTCACCCTTTCTTCTCTCCATCAACTCACTTGGCTTCAAATCCCAGGACATGGCCCATTTAGTGAGTTCTCAAGAAATGATTATTGTTTTCTCAAATTCCTGGAGCTGACCTGGTTTCTTCTCCAGCCTCTGACAATTAGACCAAGTGCAATGCAGAATGCTGAAAATCAACTATGCAGTTGTGAAATCTTTGATTTGTAGCAAGATTTCAGATTGCTCAAATGAGAATTATGTAACTTTCGCATGGTGCAACGGCTAGGAGAACCTTACTGTGAGCAGAGATTTGGAGGCTATTTCTGGTTGACAGCACCTCCACCTCATTGCCACCAAAGTCATCAAACCTCCCAGCCTCAGCAGAACTCCTGGTTCAAAGCAGTCACTCAAAACAGATCTGTTGTTTCTGGAAGACAAGAAAACAAGCTCAGAGGGGAGAGGATGCTGCGAGGCTTTTCTCTATCTTCTCTGCTAACTCTTTGTGATCCATTTGCAGAAACCCATCTTGGCTGCCCCAGAAGCCATTTCCCCATCTTAAGATAGTAATCGGGACAGAGGAGGCAGTCTCACTGTTGATAATGAGGCTGACTCCACTCAGCAGTAGGCGTTTGGGTGAAAGATGCCATCACAGTTCAACGTGGTTATTATTATTTTATCATTATTACTAACCAACTTTTTTTTGCTTTTCTATGGTATGAAAATCATTGCTTTTAATATTCTTGGAAAGCCATTCCCACTCTATATTTGTTCATTTTCTTTTTAATATTTGGATGTCCTTACTATTTCTACCAGGAGAAAGGGCTCAACTCAAAAAAATTAAAACTAGGACCCCTGCATAACAACTCAGGCTAATGGGTTGTAAGGCAATCTCTTCACCCTGCGCATGGAACAGCTGGCAGGCCATGTTGTTCAATCCATCTCAACCCGTCTTCATGCCTCCTTCCCCAGAGGACCTTTCTATGTCCCTCAACCAGAGGTAGCCTTTCTTCCTCTACATCTTGTTTTTCTAAAGAAACTTGTTATAACTCTTTGTGTGTCTTAATCCTCTTAGTACATGAAGAACTCCTTCATTTTGGAGATCACAGCTATATAGTTTAATGGGAAAAAAACACACATATGCTTTCAAGTTAGATGTTTGGGTTTTTCCATCATTGATTAGTTGTGTGACATTGGATAAGTTACTCAACCTTTCTGAATTGGTTTCATCATCTATGATACATGGATACTACAACCTACTTTGCAAGTTAGTTGTGATGCTAGAGTGAGATAACATGATGAAGGGTTCGGCAGCACAGGTTAGTGCTCTGGGATCACACAGCCTTCCCACTAACTAGCTGCTTAGTCCTATCAAGTTATTTAACCTTCAAAACTTCAGTTTTTTCTTGCGTAGGATAGGACCAACAGGGTCCTGCTCACAAGGTTTTGGGAGGATTAAATAAGCTTGTAGACACAAAGAGCTCAGCACAGAACTCGACACAAAGGGAGTGCTCAGTGAGCGTTGGCTGTTATCAGCGCCTCATTCATTTTCGTTTCCACTTTGATCTTCTGAAGAAGCATCCTACACAGTGCCCGGCGGACAGGCAGGAGATACTGTCAGACTGAAACGGTGTCGTGTGGCCTATTGTCACATGACAGCTCAGATGCTCATTTGCCCTGTTCCAATGTTTTATAGTTTCAATGATTTTTGTAGTTTCCAGTTTTTCCTCGAAATTAAGTTCCGTATTTAAAAGGAAAAACTCAGCTAGAATGTCAAGAGTTAGCTAGTTTGGAGGAGAAAGGTAATAAGGTTATGACTACACACACAGGAGAGGAGGGGAGGGAGGAAATGGGGGCAGAGAGAGAAAGAGACATAGGAGGAAGAGAGAGAGAGAGAGAGGGAGAAGGGGAGGGGAATAAAGAGAGAGAGAGAGGGAAGGAACAGGGCATTGAGGAGCAGGTGACTAAAAGGAAAACGGACAGACACAGGGACCATTCTGGCAAAGGCGGAACTAGGTAAAATTTGCACAGGCTCCTCCTGCACGCATCTGTCTGGACAGTGGAGACATGGTCATTGTCCCTAGATCAGTGCTGGTGGTTGGGGGGGTCGGAGGAGGTTGACACATTCCTCACCTCATCAGGAAGCTTGGCCTCCAGGAATCTACGCCCAGGGTGGACCCGGCCCCCAAGCACTGCTCAGGGGCCCCTGCCAGCCCCATAGGCTGGCGGCCCCAATGACCCAGATCGCACTTCTCCAGAAACCACTAGCGTCATTCTTAGTCAGAATTGTTCTCTCTCAGAGTCCTCGGGGGCCACAGCCAGGCCCCTCTGCACTTGGTCTGGCCGCAGAGCCCCGGGGAAGGCAGTTGCGGGCTTGGCCAGCTCACCCTGCCTGTAGTGTGCCCCGCAAGACATGCAGCCAGCAGAGCAGCTCAGAGCCTGGGCTCTCTGCTGCAATTAGAGCATGTAATTGGAAAATCTAAGACAATCTTATTTGGGAGAATTCTCTTTTCACAAAAAGAGAATCCAAAGCAATTCTTAGAAATCATTCAGAAATCCAGGCGCGCAGCAAAGTTTCCTTTGTCTTAGAACTGCCTCTCGGGGGCAGGGGACAAGAACACTGTCTTCCTTTTATTCTTTTGATCCTGGATGTAAACAGAAATCCTTGCCTACCCTGGAAAGGGCTTGAGGTCAGGGCCATGAAGTGTTCACACAAGAGGTTTCATCCTATCAGAACTTTCTAGCAGTTAGGACCCCTCACCGTGCCAGACACCATTTCCTTAAGACACCCACAGGGACCCCATCTTCTCATCCACACACGATGGCTCCCTAGTTTTGGACAACACGGTTTGGGGTAAAATGTAGTTTAGCTTTGTTAAAACTTGTCAGTACAGTAGGTCATGATCCACTTCATTCTTTTACTTGTAAATCGTCTAAGAAAATGTGCAGGTTTTGCACTCCCCGCCCCCAAAGAATGTTCAAGAAATAGTGTATTTGTGGTTTCCTTACAATAAGCTAAATTTCCTAACTTCCTTTCCACCCACGATCCCATCCTGGAGTTGGGCTGGGCTCTGCCCACTTCTGCTGGAGGGAAGGTCCTCATCCTATGGCCTTGCCCCCACCAGGGGTCTTGGCTGTTCCCTCCTCGGCAGCGCAAGTGTACCAGCTCCTTTCTTGTTTTTCTCTTGTTCCCACTCACCTGTCCCACGGTGTAATCAAGCATCTCCCAATGCTTTGGTCCCCTCTTTTCTTTCTTTTTTTTTTTTCTAGTATAATTTCTCTTCCTGATTGAGACGTAATATACGTGCAGTAAAGTCCACAAATCTCAAGTGGACAGCTCAGTGACGTCTGCATGCACACACCCCTGTGCCACAACCACTCTGATCAACACGGAAGCTTTCGGCACCCCGAAGCCTCCTGTGGGTGCCGCCCATCAGTGCAGTCATTATTCTGATGTCAGTTTTACCTGCTACTCATATGCACGCATCCTGGCTCTGTTCCTCTGCACAACCCGAATATGCTAGCTTATTATTTATTGATTGTGATGTTTTCTTATTTATTTTATCTCCTCTTTTATCTCAGATTCTATCTAGCTTATTGCTTCTTTTCTAAATCACTAAGAAGTATGTTGAGCTCATATTTTTCTTTATTTCTCTTGTTACTAAAGTTATTTCAAGTAATATTTTTTTTTCCCATTATTGTCTTGGCCATCACCCATGAATGGGAAGAAATAACTTTTTTCAGACCCACTCTGTGCTGCACTCTCAGCTAAACTGTTAGGGACATTTAGTGATGTTACTTTATACCACCTTGTGGATTCCAGCATGCTGTGCTTATTGGTCATACATCTATACCCACTGGCTTGCCACTGGACACACTCCTCCCCCTAGGACACCGGGGTCATGTTTAAATTTCCCTAGAGGTGTCAATAGATGCCCAGGACACCTGTTGTGCCCAAACTGAGTACACCCAGCTTTGTTCGACACCTAGAAACCCTCTTCCTTTCCACTGCACTGAACCGATGGGGGGAAATGGGAAATCTCCTGATATCTCTTTGGTTTTCTCCTAAGACAAAGTTCCATTCCAGATTTATTCCCATAGATCCTGCCTTGGTCTTGGTCATCTCAGTCTGAGGGCCTCCCAAGCAAAGGTACACTCAGTCTCACCTGTTCCACAGTGCCTGTGGAAAGGAACTGATGGGATTTGGGGGAGAAGTTTTATCTTCTTTCCTTCTAGTGAAAGCCTCACCCCTAAGACAGACAATTGTGTGTCTTTGATGACTGCAAAGCAGGTCAGGGAGCTGTCAAACAGAAGGAAGTGAGGCCACTGTAATCTGTGCTTTTTGTCATAAAAAAATCTTGCCAATGTTCTCGGGTAGCTTCACAGACACATACATAAGTAAAGATATTTTAAAATGCCCACGTGATTGGATATCTTTTCTATAGCTTTAGTATTTTCATCTAACTTTGTTAAATCATGGCTTGAGACTATGATGCCAATTTCAGTTTATATTATTGAGTTCATCTCAGACCCCTATAATCTCTCTTTTTCCCCCTCTTCTTCCTCTTCCTCTTCTTCCTTTTCTTTCCTCCTCATCCTTTTATTCTGTTAAAGAAGTTATGGTGGATTGGGGACCATTTGACAGATTTTAAATGTAGGTTTTCCTAGCACCGATCAAATCTATATAAACATTTTCTTTTTTTTCTCTGTCTCTCTCTGTGTCTCTGTCTCTGTCTCTGTCTCTGTCTCTCTCTCTCTCTTTTTGGTGGTGGGGGGAGAAGTCTTCCGGTCTTTGATGCCTACATTGGTCTGATATCTATAGATTTTAGAGACATGCTAATCTACGTCACTCAGTCAAGTGTTAAGGGCCTGAAATGGTATCATGTTTTGTGTGGCCTTAGGTGGTGACTTATCCTCTCCATACGTCACTTCCTTCATTGTAAAGAAGGTGCAGTGGATATTTATCTTTCAACAGGGTTATGGTGAGGATTATAACCAATGTGTTTTAATGGTTCATTATACTATTAGCTTTCAAACTTGCAGATACATAACATACATGCTTTTGTGTCTATCAAATATTTTATTTGAATGAAGAGAAATAATGTTTTTGAGGCACTCAGTGTGGTCTGAATATAGCAGGTGCTCAGTCAATGGTAGCTGCCATTGTAATTATTGTAAGTTCAAAGCACAAGTCTATGTATGAGACGAAATGTCAGAAACAAGCATTTCAAGTACTCAGTTCACTTAAGAGACATCATAGGACACCCAAAGACACATAAATAGCAACTTTCCATTCCAGTGAGCTTATAGGTTAGCTGTGGCAGAAAATCGAGGCATACACTCCCTCTGTGCTGTGGAACAGGGCTTCCAGAACTCTCTTACGTCATAGCACACAGAGAAAATACAAATATTTGTCCAGTATACCAGGGTGGGTTGGAGGGGATCTGGAGGTGTCTATATGAGGTTTAAGTGAAAAAAAAATCACCATTTTATCTTTATACATGATGTCGCAGAGGAAAAATTTTGTCAAATTTTGTAATGACTATTTTATAAATAAAGGCACATTTAGCACAATTTCTCATTTTCCCTATGAATGGTGACTTTTGGGAAACTCCGTATTATATAATTACGATGCAACACGGTGTTTCAAAGACTATATCAAATACTGAATTTATATAAAACTTTCAAATAAATGCTTTCAAATTTTCTGAGAAATTAAGCTTGTTTCTATTAATGTAACTTTTAAAAATATTATTCTTCAATTTGGCTGAATTTAGTTTTTTTCTTAGTGTGGAATACTTAAGGTATGCATAAGGAAATTTGAAATTTTTGAATGAGAAAACATCTTTTTAAAATATCCTAATTTTTAATATAGTTCCCAATCATAAAAGTCATCTAGAATGCTGAATTTGTCACCCTCAAAGACTTGAAGCTATTTTGGTAAAGTTAATAGAGAATGTGGAGTTTTTAGGAAAACCACTATGAAAGAATAATTATTGATCATCCATTTATAAATATGAGAAATCATATGAATATTAGATGATTTTAACTAATTTGTAGAATAATTTTCACAACTTCATGATGCACCTATCCTAAAATCTCTCTGTGATGGTTTTTCTTCTTTAATTAAATTAATTAATTGATTAATTTTTATTTCAGCACAAAGTTTGCATATCACTTTGTTGTCATACAAAATAACTGGACAATTTCTAAAAAAATTCTGAAAAATATTTCAAAGCCTTTTTGAAACAAAAATGTATTAAAAATTTTTTTATTTTGGTTAGAAATTAAGTCTAATGTTCAATTATCTAGGAAAATTATTAAATGTACAGGTAAATTGTTTTATAATTCATTTTAACCTCTTATAGTTAAAACATTGTTTCAAATGTTCCTTTAATTACTGATCATAAGCTACTAAATTCTTCCAAGAGAAATGTATTTTGTATTTCTTTTTGTAAATTGAATATGTTCAATACCACTTGCGTTTTATTTTATTTGTTCATTTCATAAAATTGTTTTTATTTATTTTTATAAAAAATTATTCTTATGCTTGAAATGACTGCCAACAATCTCTAACCATGATATTTTAATGATTGGTTCTTCAAATAATTAACCACAGACCAGAAACGTTTTCATGTAGAGATGTTAAACTTTTAAAACATTTTTATAACAATTGAAATTATATTTAAGGAATCTAACAGCTCTTCCTTTTTTATTGATAAACATTGGATTGTTTATAATAATGCAAATAGATTTCAAACCCAATTGAACTTCTTTACGTCAAGGGTTTCAGAATAACGATGAAGCTCTAATTTGCATGATGTGCAGATATTCTTAGAGCAGATACACTTTAGCCAGCTGGTAAACCACTAAAAGAATTCATCGGCCACAAGTGAAAAGAGGTATCCAATATATGTGAAATTAGAACCTGGAGCTGCTGCTTAGAGCTGCACTCACCAGAGTAGCCTATTAGGCCTCTCTTCTCTACCCTACTGACCATACCTTGGACTGTTCCCTGATTTTTTGAACATTTAGAGCAGGATCTTCTCTAGCAGCTAGTTCCATGTGTCCTTGCCCACAGGACAGTGCTATCACAGGTCCACATGATACATGGAGTCAGGATTTAACCCTGATTACATTATTCCAAAATTGGAGCTACATCCACTACATTTGCGTTTCCCGATGAACACGAGTGCCATCCTAAGAAATGAAGCAGCCCTTTCTGCTAGCAAAGGGAGTTGCCATTTATAAACAGACCTCTGTCTTATGGTGAGGGTTGGAGAAAACACCATGGGACCACCAAGGATAAGATAATTTAGATATTTCCCTCTGCTTTCAATTCAGAAAAGAGGTATCTCCTTAGGATACCTCCTTAGGAACTGCTTTTTTTCCTCTTTATTATTTTTTTTTTTTGCGACAAAGTCTCACACTGTTGCCTAGGCTATAGTGCCATGGTGTCAGCCTAGCTCACAGCAACCTTAAACTCCTGGGCTCAAGCGATCCTCCTACCTCAGCCTCCCAAGTAGCTGGTACTACAGGCACATGACACCACACCCTGCCAATTTTTAGTAGAGACCGTATCACTCTTGCTCAGGCTGGTCTCAAACTCGTGAACTCACGCAGTCCTCCCGCCTTGACCTCCCAGAGTGCTAGGATTACAGGCATGAGCCACTTCGCCTGGCCTTTAGGAACTGCTTGAAGGAAGTTGAAAATGAAAGGGCAGAGCCAGCCCCACCTTCAAGCTATGAGTCACTCACTTGGGGGATTGAGTCGTGCCTTCCATATCTGGGCTCTTTTAGTTTTAACTTTGCAAGTTTTGGTTATTCTGACTCCTAGGGTAAACCCCTCTGGTGCCTGTAGCCTTGGTCACCAGACCCAGCTGTCATTGTGAGCATCTGACAGGCAGAAGGGTAGTGCAGGGGACACTGGTCCTCTTAGCTGCTTCCCTGAGAGCAAGTTCCCGATGCCCAGGGTTCTAAGACCTGACCCCAGCTACCACCGCCACCATCATCCCCACCCCCTGCTCCCAAACACACTCGGTTCAGTTGCCCTCTAGAGAGAATTTCCACCTCTGGGTCTTGCCTGGCTTTGAAAATTGCATTGAGCCAAGGGCACCTTCTTGAGCTCCCGGTTGCAGCTACATGATAATTGGAAGGGCACAGGGATTGAGATGAGAATGCACACACGTAGCACAGCACCTAGCCCATGTTGAGGCACAGCAATGGTTGTTCTGTGTTCTTCCTACAGTAGCTCTTTGTTGAGCACCGGCTATATGCCACTGTCCTGGGCCAACCTCCGTAAGGTCATTGCTTGGTACACTATAATGCGACAAGTATGGAATTTGCAGTCAATACCTGGCTGTAGCTTCAGTTCCTCTTTTTACCAGCACGCAACCCCAGGCAAGTCATTTTCCTTCTCTGAGTCCCCATCTACTCACCTGTACATGGAGAGAACATTTACAAGACTGTTGTGGTGACTCAATGAGATCGCATACCTCACACAGTGCCTGGCTCAGTGAATGCGTTAATGCATTCATTCTTTCCTTCTTCCTTCCTGTATGTCTGCATCAATTACGTGTGCTAAGTACTGAAGACAGATCAGAGATGGGGAACTTTTGAAACTCTTACTGTTGCCTAAACCAGCACAAATATTGCCCTTTATACCAACTGAGTGAATACTAATCAAATTGGGTGCCCTTCACTCCAGCTGATACAGGTCACCATTTCTGTCCTCTGTCTCTGTGGCACTCAGCTCTGGCTACTAATTCACCCAGGAAGCTTTTAAATATATCAATATTCAGGCCTTACTACGGAAGATTCTAAAAGGCAGCCAGGAATGAAAACCACTGTTTTTTTTCTCAATGGCTCGTTTTTCATCCGAAGAAGTTGAAGCTCAGAGAGGTTAAGTGATGTTCTCCAGGGCAATCAGCTCATACCAGAGCCTGGATAGTTGTCTAAGCTGGTGTTCCCAGTTCCTTGCACAGCCCTCTCCCCATTATGCTGTGTTCTCTCTCATCGTCTTGGCTCCCTCTAAGCATTCGGTTGGCTTGTCTGTTTCAAAGAATGAATGAGACTTGAGCAGGAGTCCCAAGAGTTGACCTCCACAAAACAGAGAGAGCAGGTTTCTCTGTGCCTAGCTCAGAATGCCATGGAAGATCTTCATTCCGCAGATAATTCCTGAGACATCTGCCATGCCCAAGCTTTGGGCTGGGCCTGATGATGCAGTATGAAACCTAGTGCCTCTCCTTGAGAAGCCCGTGGCTGGTTCTGAAGACGAAGGCAGACAAGTAAGGAGCTGGCCAACTATTAATAAAACACCCCATCATAAATATTGGGGTGGGCATGAGCTTGGGTTGCTATGGGAGCCCAGAGGAAGTCCCTGACTCTGGAGGCAGCGGGTGGGAGGCTGGCAGAGAAGGCTCTACTAGGGAAGCAACATTTCAGCTGAGTTTGGAGAACAAGGAGGGGTTTGCTGAGGAAAGTGGAAGATGGTAATGCAAGAAATCAGATGAGGGAATGCGGAGGTGGAGGGGGTGCAGCAGTGTGAGGGCGCACGGCCTGCTGCAGCTGCGGGGTGAGGCAAGGTGTGGGGAACATGCAAGATGAGGTGAGAGGGGAGGCTGGGTGGTAGCTGGGGGTGAGTTATCCAAAGCCTGGTGCACGTTCAGCTAAAAAACTGAACTCCACACTGTAGGGGCCAATGAAGGACACTGTGCAGAAGGATGTCAGGTCAAGTGCTGTAAAGATGGCTCTGATGGCCATGCAGAGACTGCATTGGAGGAAAAGACCAAAGGCCGGGGGTGGACATCAAGAAAGAAATGCTAATGCTGGGGTCTGACCTAGTGCAAAGGTTCTGTGGGTGCAGAGGACCTGGAGGATCCTTGATGTGGAGTAAAACAGGTTGGAGAGAGATTTTTTTTAAAAGATATTGTTATTGATTAGGTGAAGAAGACAGAAGATGTAGGAGTCAAAGATGACTCCCAGGCTTCTGACTTGATAAGTGGGTAGATGCTGGAGCCAAATGCTAGGGCAGAATTCTCCTCTTTTCCTCCTGTCTCAGTCAGTTCAGGCTGCCATAAAACAAATACTATAGATTTAAACAACCAAAATCCACTTTATCATAATTCTGGAGACTGCAAGTCCATCACGGTGTCAGCATGATTGGTTTCTGGGCGAGGGCTCTCCTGGCTTGCAGACAGCCACCTGCTTCCCGTGTGCTCACATGGCCTTTCCTCAGTGCTCACGCTTGGGAGACAGCGAGCAAAACCCTCTGATGTCTCTTATTATAAGGTCCCTAATCCCATAGGATTAGGACCCCACCCTCATGACCTCATCTGACCCTAATCACTCTCAAAGGCTTCATCTCCAAATACCATCAATTGGGGGTTAGGACGTCAACATCTGAATTTGGGGGGAATGCAAGAATTCAGTCCATAGCACTTTCAGGTTGAACAGAGAGGAATAGTGGTGCCAAAGGCCTAGCCATCCCCCTGTTCCAATAGCTTTGAGCCTCTTGGATCATTTGAGGAGGAGGCTTGCAAGCAGGTTTGTTTACATTCATTCATCTTTCCCCTGATCCCTGGTGGGGAGGTAGTGTAAGATGAGCCTCAGTAGATGAATTAGGGCTAAGCCATGAGTTAATAGTGAAGACTTTTCAGATGCAAGCATGGACAGCTAGGTTTCTGAGGACCCAATCACAGTGAGGCCTTGAACTAGAAACTGGGATGTCAGCAAATCAAAGGCGCCCCTGCCCTCAAGAATCTCCCTATTTTGTAGACGCAGGGGGAGCTTTCACAGGAGGTTAGTTAGCCCTTTGGACTCTAGTCTCAGGCCATGAACATCTTGCCTCTGAATATGAAGGTCCTTATGGATGTCCCCACTGCTCTCCTTCTCTGCAGGACTCACCTGCTTCTCCTTCCTCAGGCAGGGGACGCACCGCTTACCTGACTCCTAAGTGGCTTGTTAGGATGAATCATGTCGCAATTCTCTAAGACAGTTTACTTGCTGGAAAGAGCTTTCTCTTTGATCTCCTGGCTTAGAGTGTATAGGTTTTGTCCAGTTAATCATGTAGCTGGCGTCAGGCTTTGTCGGTCTTTATTTCTGTAAGGCTATATGGCATTCAAAGGGTTTGGGCATTGGCCCTCTGGCCAACACGGTTTGACTTCAACGGCAACTGGAGCCTGAATCTTTTCTCCAGCTCTTTGATGATAATTGATCAGCCTAGAAGTCCAGACAAAGGCGGGACTTTCTAAGTTGGCCCTCACATCTAAGGGTGATTTAAGGGATGGGCCTTTACAAAGGACAAACTCTCTTCTTCTCTCCTGGGCCACCCCTCATGGTTAAAAGAACCATCCCAGTAAACTTTATTTTAACTTAGTGCTTTCCATCGACAAAGCACATTTGTTCTGCCACTTTAACCTCTCCCATCAGCCTCAGGAGGTAGAAAGAGTGAAGTAGATGGACTTAATTTTGTAAAAGACAAATTCTGACACTGGTGAAAGAATTTAGTCAATGTCTCCGGGGGTAGGAGTTGCACAGGGAGCTAACACACACTGAGTGTCTGCTATGTGTCAGACTTTTTGTATACACTAGCACATTTAACCCACAACCAACCTGGTGGTGTAGATATTATTGTGCCCATTTGAAAGATGAGGACATTGAGTCATGAGAGATTTCAGCAGCTATTTCAAAGTCCCCCAGCCCTTAGGTAGCTGAGCCAACATTGACTTCCTAGTCTTCTACTCAGTCTGTTATGTTGTTTAAACACCTCACACTTGACTGTAAGAGGATGGTAGCACAATATGAATGCTTAGTTGGATTTGGGGTAAGAAGTATCACCAAAGGAAAAATGGGCTCTCTCCTCTTTTGACAGATAGATTTGCAAATTTGTGTTCCATTATCTATAAAGTGGAAAAAGACGCAGAGACAGGAACCAGCAGTCTGTGTGCCTCCATCAGACGTCTGAGCCAAGATTGCCAGGCTTGACTGCACTTCCCAGGACCACGGGCCAGCATAGCAGACCCCACGGGAAGCAGGCCACGTTTGCTCGGGCTTAGTGTTCATCTCCTCTTCTGACATACTCCGCGGTCTACCAAGGAGTGGGGGCCTCAACGGCGAAGGACAGTGAAGGCACCACGGACCCAATCCTCCTCAGTTTCTGCTCTGAGCAACCCTAGCTCAGCCTCTCAGACTGACAGAAATTTTAATCCAAATCAACCGACAGAGCATTTGCTAAGTCCAAAGACATGCAGGCTCAAGGTCACTGGACAGGGAGAGATTTTCCTGAAAATGGAAAGAATGGGACAAAGGCTTTTTTCACCACGGCAGGCTCTGGCCACCCTTCCTGACACTCCCTCCTGGGACCTGTGAGCGTTCGTTCGCTCAGGGTTATTTGTGGGGTCACCAGGTGTGACCGCAGAGGAGCTAGGGCTCCTGTCAGCCAGGAGCTGGGGGCTCTATCTCATCTAATCTCCATCTAACTCCTCTGTGAAGAGGCTGTTTTACATTTTACAGGTGAGGAAACTGAGTCTCTGAGAGGGGCAGTACTTGCCTAAGGTAACTGGCTGAACTTGCATTTGAGCCTGTACCTAGTTGGCTGCTAAACCTGTGCTATTCCTACCATGCCACATGGCCTCCCCCACACAACACTTTCTAAGGCTCCTAATGCTTATCCTAGTCTGCTGTCGGGTGTGGCTTCTTGGATCCAAACTGTTCTTCTCCAGTAGAAATGAGCAGTTTAAGGGCAACGACCTTCTTGCTCAACTCTCCATCCCCCACCAGACCCAGCAAGAGGCCTTGCAAACAGCAGGTGCCCAATAATACCAAATTCAACACTTAAATGAACATGTGCTCTATGGTTGGTTCTACCCACAGGCCCAAACCTGCTGGCCATGACTAGCATTGTTTTTTACCCAAGCTGGCTGATTCTCCCTCTCCAGCTAGATTTCTTGCCCATCCTCTTGGGAAATGGAATCATCATTCAAGCAGCAAACTTCTCCATCCTAACAAAGCTCCAACTAGAAGTGCAAAGGGAAGCTTGGTTATCTGGGGTGGGTTATACAGGGCAGTGATTCTTCAGACTCTGTAAATTCCCAAATCCATGTTTTAGGGTCTGTTTTCAATCTTCAGGCATTGTAGGCATCTCCTGGGGCTATAAGAAGAATGCTCTAATTTCAGGACAGAATAGAGCCAAGAGCCAACTTGGCAAGGGCCAGAGGGATATAAATTCAGAGTGACAACTTAAGGAACATGGTTTTAATAGAAACATACTTTTATTTCTTCTCCCATCACATGTCGGCTGTCTGTTTGCATGGGGAGCCCGGGCTCAAATGAGAATTGTCACAATTGGTGATCGAGGGGCTCTGCCTTCCCCCTAAAGCTCCCCTGTCCCAGAGATGACAACTATGAGCGATCACTTGGGTGGTTGGGGACTTTGTGAAGTCAGCAATTATGGAGCAGCCAGAGCAAATGTAGGCATGGTTTGCTTTATGCCATGGGTGCAATTCTGACAAAATTCACTGAAGAAGTGTTAACAAATCCCTGGACTGTGTTGGGTACATGTGAGGTGGCAAGGTTTCAGAGGTGAGGGAGACACCTCCTTGAGGAGCTTCTTGTCCAACGGAGGAGAGAAATGTGTGAAGAATGTCCTTACAGCTGGTTTCTGGGTACAAAAATGCTGTTAAATAGAAGAAATAAGTGCTAGTATTTGATAACACAATAGGGAAATTATAGTTGACAAGAATTTATTGTATATTTCAAAATTGCTAGAAGGGAAGAATTGTAATGTTCCCAACACAAAGCAAAAAGTAAATGTTTGAGGTGGTGGCTATCCCGATTACCCTGATTCGATCATCACACATTGTATACAAGTATCAAAACATCACAGGTACCTAAAAATATGTACAACTATGATGTATCAATTTTTAAAAAACCCTATAATTGCAATTCTTAAATACAGTAATAACAGAATGAACACAGATAATGAACTCAATGCAGTAGAAATCAAATATAATAAAATAAGGTATGATATGGTTTCAAACTGTTCTTAGGCAATTGGTCCAATTTCTCATCTTAACGCTCATGTATACTCCTTAAGGAGACAGGTCATTGCTGAAATGTCATTGCTGAAAATGTCACTGAATAAGGGAAAAAGTAAAACTAAAAGTTAAAATTAGGGTAGTATGTCAGGATATCAGATACTTCTGTGTGTGTGAGAGAGAGAGAGGGAGAAAGAGCACAGGATAAGTGTCAGGAACAAAGGCTCTGCGGCCAGGCTACTGGGTTCAGATCCTAGTGTTGCCACTTCCTGTGTGACTTTAACCAATTGCTTAACTTCTCTGTGTCCCAGATTCCTCATCTGTACAAAGGGGAAAGTGATGGTGGCTGTTTTTCATGTTACCGTGATGATAAAATAAATTGATAAAGGTAAAGCACTTGTAAATGCAACATGGAACCTGGATTGGATCTTGGAGTAGAAAGAGAATACTGATTAAAAAAACCTCATAAAGTCCAAATAAAACCTGTAGTTTAGTTAACTAAAAAAAGAATGACCTCACATTAGCAGTACTGCATGTGTCACGACAGACATTTCCAGGTATGGGGTGGAGAGTGGAAAGAAGGCCGTTTCACAGAGAATGCCCAGAAGGCTGAAGAGGGGTTTGCTGGATGAACATGGGGAAAAGATCATCCCAGGAAGATGGAGGCCCACAGAGAGAATGGAGCTTTTGGGGAACAAACATAATATGGTTTGGGCAGGGACCAAAGTTGTGTTTGCAGACGTGGTAGCGAAGCAGGCGATGCCCTTGGAGAATGAGATGGAGACAGATCACATATGCCCTTGTGTGCCACACCAAGAAGCTCAGACTGTCATCCCCTATGGCAACCACATGGGAGGGTCACAGTCAGAGGTGCACAGCGGAGCAATGGCCTTGGCTGCAGCCTGGTGGATGGAGGAGACTGGGATCCAGGAGACAGAGAGACCAGAAATGGGGCTGATACGGTGGCGAGGCAGGAGGTGGTGAGGGCCCAAACCAGGGCAGGAAAGCGGGGCTGAACAAACAGGAAGAATGAGGTAGATATTAATAGCTAAGAGGCGCCCTTAGGGAGATTGCTGTGATGTCACCCTGCAGGAAGTCCCCTGTTGCCTACCAAAGACCTTTCCAGGGACCAGGACCTCAGGATGGATTACTCCCTTACTGTGAGATGTTTGGTAAAGAGAGATGCAAAGTTTCAGAAAGAAACAGATCCTCACATACAGGGGATGACTGTTCCCAGGGCTCTTTCCTGCACATCTTTTTTAACATTACAGCAGTCCTGAGATGCACACGTTGCTATGGTTTAAAATTATGCTTTTGTTTTTCTGATTATAAATATTACAGAGACAATCATTGTAGAATGCTGGAAATACTTAAAAAAATAAAAAGGAGTAGGAAATAAGAATTGCCCTAGTACCGTGACTGATAATTACTATTAATATGTTGGTAAACCAGTTGTTTATAGCACAATGTTAAGTAAACAAAAAATAGAAAGTTATCTTTCAATCCCAATTTTATGACAAGATATATTTTTCTAGAATTTGTTACAGTTAGAAAATTGGGATTGACATATAAATGTTCCGCATTCTTTTTTAGAATTAGATTGCAATCATTTTTTATGCTAATAAATCAAATTTGCAAGCCTAATTTTTCCTTGTGACATAGTATTCTGACATACAGGTATCTATATTTTATTAATACTATTATCTATGGATAGATGTTAATGGACATCAAGTTATTTCCAATTTTTGCTCTCCTAAATACTAAATACCCTTTAACATACATTTCCCCCCTTGCATTTCTAAGTATATCCTTAAAATAAATTCCTAGAAGTAAAATTTCTGGGTTAAAAGATATGTACATTTCAAAGACTTGGTATTTCCTGGAATTATTTACTCCAATGCAACATGCCTACTCACAGCCTGTATTACCCACCTTCAGCAGTATTGATCATTGTCTTTGAAAAGACCTTTGTCAATCTGATCAGCATAAAACTCTATCTCATTATTGGGTTAATTGGTGTGTCCTTATGCCAGTGTGGTGGACTCCTCATTCTCATTTTATGAGGTGTGTTAGTGGCTTGCCCTGCCCACAGATGCAGTAGGTGGCTGAGAGTGGACTGCAAGCAGCCCAAGTGGACTCCTTGGGCAGTGCTTTTCCCACTACATGCTTGCAAAGAGTTGCCTTGATTTCTCTGTGTCGACAGCATTGAGCTTGTACCCTGGGTTTCCTTTCACTAGGGTCACACCCTCAGGAGCTCACTGTCCCGAGTATCAAGGAAAGAGTGTGCCCTTCCTCCTGAGGGGCAGAAGCTCCTTGTACCTCTCAGAGGACCCGGCCGGGGACAGCTTGTGCTGTGCTCTGGGTGGAGGCCACAGGTATGATATGTGCTTGGGAAGCTGGTCCCGCCTCACGGAACCCCTGGATGAAAAATGACACAAGGAAAGAAACATTGTGTCCTTTCTAGAAAGAAAGCCCGTCCATCCTCTGCTGAAAATCCTACCATGGCCTCCTCACTGACTTTAGGATCCGGTCCAGGCTTTGTTAATTTAGCCCTCAAGTCCCTGGGAACCTGGCCTGGCCTCCGCCCACCATAGGGTCCGTGCCATGGCGTCTCATGCCAGCATCACTGCACACTTTCCTAGAACCTGCCTCCTGTCTTTCAAGCCTCAGCTTCAAAGTCACCTTCAAGAATCCGCCTGACTTTTCCATGCTACCACAGCCCTGTGAGCTTGCCCCATCTAAAATCCTCATCTGGGGTAGGATTGGCATTTATGTGTCTGCCTCCCTTCTCAAGAGAAGGGGACTTGTCTTCCTTTACCTGGAGCTGAACACATGCACAGGCCCTGGTGAGGTACATAGACTGGAAGAATGCTGCCACAGAAATTCTACAAGATTCTATTTGATGTTGGCCACAGATTCATTCATTCACACAAACAGAATTCCTTGAAGGGCCAGCCTGCCACCTGATAAGCAAAACAGATGTGACACCTATCCTCATAGAGCTTTGGGGCTGGCTGTGTCCATCAGACCTACCTTTGTTTGTTTCTCCTCAGGACAAACCAGGAATATCCAGGCCCAGTAGGGCTGTGCTCATGGTGACACTCTGCAGCCATGCTCCTCCCTACAACCATCATTGAGGCAAGAGCAGGGCCAGCTTTACAGGTTGCAATCATTCACACTTGTTCCATAAGCCTGTTATTGAATGTCCTCTGTGTCCCAGGTTCCTGTGCTGGTGCTGGGGCCAGGAATACTTAAGATGTAGCTCTTGACTTCCAAGACCCTGTTCTGGAGGGGAAGGTGGACCAATAACCAGACAACTGGGGACATCTGGGGCAAGTGAGGAGCTGCAAAGTGCTGTGGGAGCTCAGAGAAGACAGTGATGTTCTCTCCAGGGGCCCAGAGAAGGATTCCCAGAGAAGGAGAAGAAGAGGGCAGGGCAAGGGTGGTATTGGCAGGAAAGAGAAGGGAAAAGGCATTTCAGAAGTGTGAGTGCAAAAGCACGAGTAGGGGTGAGTAAAGGAGCATGTTTGTATCTATTGCTTCATTTGGGCTCTGCAATAACCCAGTGAGGTTGTCTGCAGAGACCCTTCTTCCCATTTTATGGACAGAGTCACTGAGGCCCTGGAAGGATAAACAGGTTGTATGCAGGAAGGAGGTTAGCTGTGACCTGAACCTGTGTTTTCTTACACCAAATCAATGGCTTTATTGCACCATTCAGCAAACAGTGACTGAGTTTTTTTTCAATACTCAGCATTGTGCCAATGAGGATGAAAAGGAGCATAATATCAAAGCTCAGCTCTTGCAGAGTTTGCACATAGGCTAAAAATTGATAATGTCAAAGGACAAATGTTGGAATAAGGGCCCATGCAAATGGCCTGGGATCACAGCAGAGGTATGAGCCAGAGAAATGTCCTTAGCTCTGGTTAATATTTGGTACCAGTGATTTGGACAAAGACATATAAAATCTGCTTATCATAGCTGTGGCTGACACACAGCTGGGAAGGATAGAAAATATGATTGATGACAAAATCAAACTTGTCAGTGATCTCAGTTGGCTGGAAGTATGAGCCAAACACTGCAAGATGAAATGCAGCAGGGGTCCATGCGAGGGCCGGCACTTCCCTCTAAGCAATCAATTGCACGAGGACAGGAGAGAGAGCCTGGCTAGCCCCCTGGCTGTAAGAGAGGGATCTAGGGACTTCACCAGGCCTCAAGTCTAATCTGCACCAGGTATTTAGATTAAAAGTGTAACAAACTAGCACGCCTTTGGTCTGTGTGAGGATTATACTCATAGTTGTTGTGCATATGTGATGGAATTGTTATGAATTACCTTGGAGGTGATTTAACGGGCGTTTTATGAATCACTTTGGATAGGGAATGGTGGTGGAAGGACAGCATCTTCAGATGAAGGAGGAAGTTAGTTATGCATTTGCTCATCTGGGCCATGGTCTTTGTGCATCTACCATATGCCAGGCTGGTGCCAGGTCTTAGACATCACGGACTATCAGCCTAGAAAGCCCTGGGACCTTGCAGAAGGACTTGTGTTTAAGCTGTGCCACTTACGAGTTGTGTGCCTCAAGAGAAGTCATGGAGGCTTGGAGGCTTCAGTTTCCTTATTTATAAAACAGGTGCAATCATTTCAATCTGATAGGGTCTTGTAAGTAATGAAGGAGATCATATATACAGAATGATGGGAACAGGCCTTGTTTTAAAAGGCCTGTTCATATTTTAAAAAAATGATGCTTACTCTTACTATCCAGGCAAACCCAGGGACATGTATAAATGGACAGTAAGATCCTGGGTCCTGCGGACTTGGATTTAGGGTCAGGCAATTAGTCTTCAAGCAGGTTTCAAGAAAGGATGGTTTTCCTTTCTGCGATTATGTCTTTCTTGTGTGTGTGTGTGTGCGTGTGTGTGTGAAAAATGTCAAGATTGAGGGAGGACCTAGCCTTAGTATACTTGGAGCATCAACAAGATTCAAGAGACCACCATCCACTTACCAGAATAGCCCTCCACAGTGGGCATAGGTTTGTGGCTACAAAGAAGTGGCCCACAGTACCTGAATTAGGGCTGAAAGTCAAAGCCATTTTCATCAACAAGGAAGACATGGAACTTTTGCACAATTCTGGACTGGGGTTCCCTTAACTCACTTTGCTTCAGGTAAGGCTGGCCTCTGGGCCTCTGGGTCTCAGTTTCTTCATCTGAAAAATGAGAAGGCTAGACCAGCTTAGTGATTCCCTAATATCCATGCTTGGAGAGGTGCTGGCCTATGTTGAAGTCAAATCCACAGCATCCGGCTCGGATAAATCCTTGACTATTCCACTGTACTATCAGGGAGATAAATTACTGCTTGCTGTGAGTAGCCATGCAGAATAAAACACTGGTCAATCCTTTCCTGCCACCCTCTCCAGCTGACTCCTGGGCTATCTTAGTGAATTTTCTTTCTAGCTCTGGAGGAAGAGGGGGGAAAAAAGCTGCTGCCATGGTCAAGTTCAGTGACTCCTCAGCTTCTCCGAAGTACCCAGAATGTCATGAATAGAATGAAGTAGCAAGAGTGTACGCTTTCCATGTTCATCTATAAATCCCTTTGAAAATTTATTTTTGATGGCAGTGTTAATAATGAAGTGACTAAACGAGCTAGAGACTCGAGCTCACTCTGCATTGCAGTATTGCATATGTGCTCTCCCAACTGACTACTGTCAAGGAAAACATTATCTACAGTATAATTCATTAAATAGAATTTTGCATGGCATTTTTTATTTGAAAAATTTAAAAAGCATATCCTTTAAAATGACAATATTAGATTACCAATTTTCTTTTCTTGGAAAAGATGGTTTTTTCTTTCTGAGAATATGCCTATCCTCTTGGAGGGTGAGGATGCTAAAATTCTCATTCTTTCATGCAATGATTATGGCAATTGATAGAAGGCCATTTTAATTTTTACTTGTATTACTTGGAATAAAGTCATAAAAATTTAGCAGCCTGAAGATTGTTCCCTTCTTTAAGAAAACCTCCCTGGTTCATGAAATACAAAAAACAAACAAACAAAAACATGAAAACAAATTTAGGAGGAATTTATAAATTAGACCCCAAAATTAAGGAGGCAGATTCATCAATGTGGCTCTGAGGGCAGTCTCAGTTTTTTGGAATCCTATGTTGAATTGAACATGTGTCATGTGTCTAGTAACAGGCTAGGTAGACTATGGGGACTGCAAAAGGGCAATTCTTGGCTCTAGGGCCTTTGGCATCACACTTGGAAGATGAGACAAGGGCTGAAGCAGTTTGACGTCTAGATAAAGCATTGGTGTTGGCTGCCTGTTAACTACAGATCCACATGCAAACAGCTTAGCTAGGCATTCAAGGCTCTTTGTGATCTCATTTCAACCTGCCATTAGGACCTATTCCTCTTCCTCTCAGACTCTCTTGGGTCCTTGAACTCTGTGGCAAGGACTTTTTTGGCAGCCTGGACAAGTATGCATTTCTCCTGAAAATAAGGATTTTAAGTCATTAGATACAATGCATAATATTAGAAAGAAAAACAATTATATTAAAATATGGTTATCAAAATAATCAAAATTATGGTAGGATTATTAACATGCTTCTTTAGAACACATTAAAGAACAAAATCTAGCATCAGGTCAAATACTATTATAATGTTGAAGTTGTGATGAACATAAATGCTACTCTAGGATATCTTCAACAAAAGTAACATGTTATAAAAATATCTGTGATATCTACTGTTACAGAGTCAAGGTACTATTAATATTACTGTGGTTTGTTGTCTATATTCATACTTGAAGAAAATGCTAGATTCAAGGGAGGAGTCAGTGAGGATTTTGTTTTCTTTTTAATTTCCCATCCCTGAATTCTACCCACTGACATTTTTAGGGATCTGTGCACCCCAGTTTCAGAACCTCTGCTAGTCACACTTATGCAAGTTTTTCTAAATATTCTTGGTGTCTTTTTCTTGCATTTATTCTGTTTTTTCCATTGGGAATGGTCTCTATATCCTCTTTCTATAAATCCAAACTGTACGCATCCAGATGTCATCTCTTCCAAAAGCATTCCTTGAGTTTTCCAGGGCATAATCATCTCTCCATCATCTAAGGTTCCATAGCCCTGCATCTGTTATCTCTCATAGCCCTTGTCATGTGCCTCTTGTACAGTGGTGATATAAACATTAATACTCACACTATCCTTGTTTTATCTGCCCCACTAGACTGTGAATTGATTGCAGATCACATCTCTGCTTGATTCTGCTCTATTTCTCTTGACATGCTTTCAAATGCAGGTGTCAACTATGACCCTCAAACCTAGTATATTCAGAATCAATCAAGTTTCATTTTCCTCAATATAGGACTCAGAAAATGTCACCAGAGTTCCTAAATAGCTCACGTCAAATACAAATCTCCACTGTTCCCTGAATCTGTTATACTTCCTTAACCTGGGACCTCCTGCCTCCTTCACTTAACCAACTCTGTTCCTTCCAACTAGAATGTCTTCCTTCTCATCCCATGTTTGCCTGTCAAATTTTACATGTTCTTAAAGACCCATTTCAAATATCACTGCCAAAAGAAGCCTTCTCTGTGCTCCCTCTCCAACTGACTATAATCTATAGCACATTGCCATTGCCTCTTAGTATCGCATTCTGCCTTATCGTTCACTTATCTGTATATTTCTCTTTCTTCCCTTCCCATTAGACAGACAGACAGCTCCATGACAGCAAGAACTAATGACTTTCTCTCTTCCTCCTGCTCTTAACACAGCTAATAAATATGAGTTGAATAGACACTTTTCCTTAGTTCCTCTGACTCAAACAACCCACGCAAAATTTCTTGGTCTTAAGTTTCAGCAGGAAACCTCAAAAAAAATCAAATGTCACCTCCTGCTTCCTGTCTTCCTACTGCGGACTCAAGACAAGCCTGAAATGACCCTGTCAGAGTTGGTTTTCTTTGGCTGAAGCCATGACAAGATTTGAGATGTGGGTAGGAGGAAAAAAATAAAGTCCAGTTTTCAAATCTTAAAAACAGTAAGTGTTGGCATGGGCTTTTCTGAGGTTTGCAATGAAGACATGTTCACTCCCACTGTATTTATTAAGCTAGCCTTTTCCTTCTATAAGGTGACAGAGCATGGAGATGAAGAACACAGAGATAGACAAGGCAGTTGCCCTGGCTACCTGTTAACTATAGATGGATATATAAACAGCTTAGCTCAGCGTTCAAAGTTCTTCATGGTCTTCACCCAACCTGCTGTTATAGACTTAGTCCTCCTCCTCCTTTCTGCAGCTCAGCAACACTGGCTCAGCACAAGCCAGCCACATTTGTCATACCCTGCACTGCATCAGAAAACTGGAAATGCATTGGAAATACCAGGATGGAAAAAACTCAGACCATCCCTTTGAGAGGGACAACATTTGCTGGTTCTCAACAAGAGCAAGGGAGAAGGCAGACATAGGTAAGACTCTGGATCACACTGCAGAAAATAGTGATGTCAGAACAGAGCTGGGGTTGATTGTTGTAAGGTCCTGTAGATGCCAAGTATATTTATGTTTATTTTTTAGTGATTATAATCCCATTTTATAAAATTACAGCTTTTCGTTTTAAAATAACCTTTGTCAAATTATTTAATTTCCCCAAGCCATGGCTTATTCAGTATTCAACGAGTGCTAGCATGCATAGTAGCTCTTTTAAAAACTGCTTTGCAGCAGTGGTGGATAAAAAGTGCTTTGCAAATTATCGGATATTGTTTTCTTTTCACCAGCTTTCATATACATTGTATAAAGCAGTGTTAGATCAGCCGTGGGGAAAAGGAGTGGTGCAAGACAACCAGGACCTCTTCCAAGTCATGTCCACAAATCACTTGGTGACCCCACATAGATCATTTTATTTGTTGTATCCCTAGTGCCAGATTAGAAGACAGGGAAGAGTGTATCTGCCTTACATCCATCTCTTCCAAAGACAGAGAAGATGATTTAGAGTCCACACGACAGTGAGTACTCATGGGAAATAGAAGGCAGGGTTTGTCATTCCCTCCCTCTCTTTTTACCCTTCTTTTTTATTTTTAAACTTTGCCAAAGACAATTTTTCATAATTTTTAAAAATTTTCTAAGACTGACAATGCCCTTAGCCTGGAAAACAAGAGTCCTTAACTGCTAGAAGGACCTGGTTTTCATTTCAAACTTGGAGAAGTATAACAAATAGGTTAAGGTCAAAAGACGCATTTGGACCTGAGGTGCGAGTAAGAAAAGCCCTGAGCAGATGCTGTAGTGGAAAGAACATCAGAATTGGGGTCAGAACGCCTGGGTTGAAATTCCTGTTCTGTTTTTCACTGGCTACTTGACATTGAACAAATGAATTCCCTTATCTAGTTCTTAATTTTCTTGAAGGTAAAAATATTAATAGTAATAGCACCACGTATTTTGTAGAATTTCCTGTCCACAGTATATGAACTGCGTATCTACTCAGTATGTTTGCTCTTGGTGTAACTCATGAATTTCGAAAATATCATGTAGAAGGCTACTTAATCCCTATATATCTTTATTGATGCCCAAAGGAAAAACATTTCTACATTTTCTTTCCTATTCACTCAGTCCCATGGTGATCTCATAGTGTTTTGTGATCTTAAATCCTATCCATATGTTTATGATTCTCATCCACCGGGATACTCTACATCTCCGCTTGAATGTCCAATAAACATCTCGAACTTACCACAACACTGAACTCCTGATCTCCTCTTTCCAACCGACTTCGTCTACCATTAACCCCATTTCTGTGAATAGCAACTTCCTCCGGTTGCGTAGGCTCAGAACCTTGGAGTCTTTTCTTGACACGCCCTCCCCCCTCCCTAACACACGGTCAAATCCTGGCGTCCCTCCCTACTTTGATAACATATTCCAGAGCCCCGCACTACTCACCACCTCCAATATTATCCCCATTCAAGACCCCTTTTGCTCTCTGCTGGATTCTTTCAACAGCTTCTCAATTAGCCTCTGTGTCTGCATTTGCTCACGTAGAATCTTCCCAACATGGCAGCCAGTGTCGTTCTGTTAAAAAAAGACCTAAGTCCGATCCTGTCACTTCTCTGTCTGAAACCTTTCAAAGACTTTTCACTCGAACAGAGTCGAGTCCAAGTTCTTACCATAGCGCCCAGGCCTGCATGGCTCCCCGACCTCTGGCTCCCTAGTGTCTGCTACCCCTGTGTCCCCTGCCCTCTCCTGATCAGGACTTTTGCTCCAGTGGTCTCCTCTGCTCCCACCTAGCCCCACGTCTTGCTTTCTCACCTCCTTCAATCTTTGCTCAAACATCACCTTCCACCCCATGTAAAATTGCACCCCTAATCCCTTCCTCCTCATCCTCCTTCCCTGCTTTATTTTTATCCACAGCATTTTCATATTCCAATGTTTTGGAAGAAACATGTTTCACTTAGAACTAGAATGTAAACCTTGTGAAAACAGGCTATTTTTATTGCACAATTCTCTGATTCATTTTTCTGTAACTGTGCCCGGCCTCTCTTGGACATTGGATAAATATTTGTTGAATGAATGAATGAATGAAGTAGTCTACTAAGTGTGAGGAGCAGCAGCTCATATACTCTTCACAGTAACCATTGGTTATATTATCTCCATTTCGAGGACTAATAATCCAAAGCTCTGAGAAATTAAATAATTTGCTTGTGTTGATATCCTACTCGTATTTATTGTGAGATTCAAATTGAGTCTCACAATCTTCAAATCTGTGCTCTTACTATTATGCTAAAAAATATGATACATTTGGAAAGGATCCTAAAATTTATGTTTAATTTTTTTAAACATAATTTCTGGACTACTGTCTTTGCATAGCTTCTTTAGGCTCTTGCTTGCTATTGGGATAGTACGTAGGAAAAGATTCTGTGCCCAGTGCTCATCCTGTGCGTTCTGAGTCTCAGCTCTGTTCCCAGACACAGTCCTCTCTGCTGCCTCCCAGCTGGGGCATGAGAGTGTGGAAACCAGGCCGGGGAGGGCTGGTGCTTTTTGCAAATGTCTCTGCTGGGAATGGGTCCCTGGGCTTCAAGTCCTGACTCCCTGAAGCCTCCTCCATGGTCAGGCAGGCTTCTGTCTCTAGTCTCTTGAAACCATTTTTGTCCTTTCACACTGCTTTCGTCTTCTTTTCTTAGCTTGACGTTGTGTCTGGCTACATAGGCCATGTCGGCTATTTTTACTGACAATAGCCACCAGCCCAGATGGTTCCCATTACCACAAACTGTTACCTTCATTGAGACCAGTCTGCAATGAGTGGACGGCAGACAACAAGGACATCAGGTCTGAGAGGCCACTCACAAGGCTCCCAGGATTTGCCTTGGCAGGTGTGTTGGTCTTGATGAATGTCCTTTAAAGCCAAATTGGGTTGGATGAAATGCTGATTGATTTTTCAGGTATTTTTTTCTCTTCTCTTTTTCCTCCATGTTCATTTTAATAGATTTTCAAAGGGTCAAGTTCAAAGGCAGGCTGCTTTTTATAGAGAGACAAATTTGAGTTTTGTTTCTTTCCATTTTTGGAGCCTGCCTCATGATGATGTCTCCATGGGATATGACGCACAATGACACACAGCTGTCAGTGCACAGTATACAGGTTTGTGGAGGGATGAAGTGAATCCTGACTATTCCCCTTCTGAAAAGATGGTCAGAGACCTTCAGGGCTTCAATACTATTGACACTTCCTTCTGCATGTAAAACACTATCATTCACAAAACAGTTTCAAATGCATTGTCTTATTTGAGTCTCACAAACTTGCTATGAAATTGGGCTTTCATTATCATTTTACAGAAGAAGAAACAGAAATTTCAAGGTTCTAACTGACTTTCCCAAGGCTACCTGGTTACTAAGAGCCTGAGATGGGATTCAACCTCATCTCCCTGGACTTCAGGCCAGAGCCCAAGCCCCAACACCACCGCAGCCTCAGTAACTCAAAACAAAACTGGGTAGGGCCCGTTCAAGAACTTAAGCTAGCAACTCACAATGGGGCCTGATGGGGCATGTTGCATCGAAACTGGAAGTTGGCACTGAGGCCCAGGCTCACTGTGGCACTGTAAAGCTGCTGTCATGCCAGCTGGATGACAATGAAATGGATGAGAACAAAGGGCCTCTTCCTGCAGTGTGCAGTGTCTTCTTACCAAGGCCCAGGAGCTACTGTAATGCCCTGAGTGTAAACCTCCCAGAGCAGTGGGTGGGTGAAAAGGAGAGTTTGGAGCTGAGAAGGAGATTGGAGGTGAGCAGGAGTCTTCCGAGACCCTCCCTCCCTGGCCACTTGTGATTCAGAACCTTCCTACCAGGCGCCCTTATGAGAAGAGGAAAACTCAGAGGCACACAGGAAGAAGATGGTGATGTGAAAATGGAGGCAAAGATTGGAGTGAGCAGCCCAAGCCAAGGAATGCTGCCAGCCACTGGAATCTGGACAGTTTGATTGGACTGGCCATTTGTTTGTACCAGAGCTGATATGTTTTTTGAAGATAGGCCTCAGTTTCTCTGTCAGCCATGGTTCAAAAGTTCAGTTTTGTTTTACAAGGAATCTTGTTGCTTGTTCTGAACAGAATTTATCAAATGTGAACTTGATAAATGCTCAGAATACAGGCTTAACTCTTGTAGGTGTGTGATTTTGACAAGTTCACCTGAATTTTCTGCATTTTACACATGGGTAATATCACCTAATAATATCCACCTCATAGAGTGGTTGTAGAATATAATGATAATGATAATGACAATCATGACAATAAAAATGATAGTAGCCAATGTGTATTTTAGGTTTGCTATGTGCCATAAGAAGACTTATTCTTCTACTTTGTCTGCTCCTTCATTCCTACCTCCACTCCCCACCAACCTTCACTCTCTCATGTCTGACTCTTGAATCTGGACCTACACAGGGAGCTTCCAGGGCAAGTCAGATCATTCACCTTCTAGGCTGATTTTGGTATCATGATATATGCCCCACTTTTCACCTGTTGTCCGGGCATAATTATTATTTCCCCTTTTGCTGTTCAGAAGTCCTCAGTGTAAATGAGAATTCATATATTCAGCCTGAACATGGAGAATGGATATGGAGTCTGAATGAGGTCAGTCATGTAAATTGCCCCAGCATACCACATAACCAGACGGACTCTTGGCTTGCTAAGGTTACAGCACCCAGAATGTGCCATGGGGAATTCAACAGAGCAAAGAGCAGTGGGCATAATGGAGACACAAATTCAAATTTGAGCTCCATCTCTGACAAGCTGCATGACCATCAGATCTCCAAGTTTTGGTGGCCAATAATGCCCATCTTACTGAGGCATGGCCAGGAGTAAGCAAAGGAGATGTAAGGGTGAGGGGAAACTTGCTCTTTCCCCCAAAAGTCTGCTGAAAGATCAACTCACAATTAAGGCAGATTAAAGAGAGAGAGGTTTATTTACCATGAGCATGGGAAGAATCACAGAGTGATTACTCAGTATCCCAATAGAATCCAAATATTTTTATACATGCCTTTTAGAGGGGAAGAAATGAGGAGTATAGGTAATTCTATTTAGGGGCAACAAATGGTTGCTAAGGAGGTTGAATAGATACTTGGGAGAATGAATGGATGGGGGAAAATAGATTGATTTGTAAACTAACCTGAGGGATAGGCATTATGTTTAAAATGATTTGGGCCAGGTCTGGTTGCATTCTTGATTTTCTTTCCTGCAATATAGTAAGATAACAAGGAATAGAAGGGAAGTCCATTTTTCTTTTGATGGGTCCATCTGGTTATGCAGATAGAGGGAAGCCCCTTCCAAAGGCCTGTTGCCTTTAATTCAAGGAGTCATATTTTGGGGTGGAATTTCCTGTGCTCCTTCAGAGTCCATCCATACAAAGTGCCAGAGATCTAGCCTCATGCCTGGCAGGCAGAAGCCAACTGACATTCCCAACTCTCCTGACTCTGATCACAAATAATTAACTCAAGTATTTTAATTAATAATCAATACTCAATGAATCAAATTAATTAATACTCAGATTAACCTCAGGGTTCTTCCAGGCTCTCCTTGGTGCAAAGCAGCAAGTAAGCATCCTGGCATAATGTCAGGGCAAGTCAGAGAAGCAGAGTGGCAAATGGCATAATCACATCTGATGGATATGCATGACCCCACGCAGGGAAGGATGTAGGGAGATTAGAGATAGGAATTAAGTGGCTTTAAAAAACATGGGTGTCCCTTTCATCACTCAGCAGTTCCCCAAGCATGTGGGCCATCTGCTGGGGGTTCTAATATGTACTAGATGTCTATTGGAGACTGTCCTTTTGGGAAAAACTCAGGGAAAATTCAGAGAGGTCACTGAGAAGCCCTGTGTAAAGGGACACCCATTGCAAACCTACGAGGAGCAGAGGAAAGGGCCTGTGTTGGCGCATCCTGGCTCTAGAGTTTGCACTAAAACCCTGGGCCCTGCAGTATGAACTCAGTACATATGTAGGCCACAGGGCCAGTATGTTTCTGAAATGTATTCATTCACGTTCGTCTTTCACATTTTCCTGCACAGAACCTTTTTCCTCCAGTTAGCAAAAAACTCCATTTCCCTGGAAAAGGATTTTCAATATTTTGAGCAATAATTCAATGAGAACAGCATCAGTGTGCAGCCTTTAACATTTTCCCTTTGGTCACAGCAATCCAAGAGTCTTAGAACCTAAAATTTGTTCAGAAGAGAACAAAAAAGATTCTGAAAGCCCCCAAACTCCCTTACTTATCAAGAGCTACTTCTAGCGTGTTGCTTTGAGAAACTTGGAGTGTGAGATTGAGGAGCCTCCTGGGAATATGCAGAGGAAGAAGAAATGCTTCCATTGGGGGTTTGTGGAGGAAAAGTAGGAACAGGACAGTGTCCTTACTACCCCACCCTTTATGGGAGTCAATATTTAGAGGGAGGGACAATGGAATTTTCCAATAAGGATGGTGGAATCAGAGCATTGCCCTGCTTATTTGTGGATGGTAACAACAGCAATGATAATAACAATAACAACGGCTAGAAAAGCTTACAACTACGGGCTCCTGATACGTGCTAAGGGGCATTCTAAGTTCATTACATACATGATTACACTGAACCCTCAGAGTAATTTCATGAAGCAAGTACTATTACACAGGCAAGTATCCCCGTTTCAGAGATGAGGAAATGGAAGCACAAGGAATTTTAAATAAATATCCCAAGGCCATCGGCTAGGAAGTGACTGAGCTGGGCGGGTTTTATGCATAAGACCAATGACCCAGAGTCCATGCTCTAAACCCTGAGGCCCCACTGCTTCTTGGTGATGCCACAAGCTCATACCTATTGGGACTGATGATGTGCTAGGTCCTGTTTTAAGTGCATTAGAAATATTATCTCATTTGACCTGGGATAATCCTACAATATAGTGCTATTAGTGTCCCCATTTTAGACAAGAAGAAACAGAAGAAAAGAAATGTGTTAAAACTTTTACGAATTTGTACAGCTAGGAAGTATCACCATGGGATTTCTACTCAGGAAGTCCGGGTCTGAGTTCCTCCTGCCCTGCCTAAGCCTCAGAATTCTGCAGTGCCAAAGAGAGCAGACGGGGAGACACTGGGTCCTAACAGAGGAGGGGGAGACGCACAGGAGCCCTGGAGAAAACTTGGCCCCCAGGTTTGAAAAAAGAACTTATCCCTGACCCCTTATTGTCTCCATTTTCATCAAAGTCACCAGGAGCACTAGATGAGGAGCACTCATCCCTCATCCCTTGTCCATTCTCATCAAAGTCACCTGTGGCCCCAGAAAAACAGCACACACCACCCAGCCCCACTTTTCCATCCTATTCAAGGCAGCACCAGAACAGGCTCTCAAATCACGGCTTGTCTGTAACCTCATCTGCCTGCAGCCAGACCTTCACACTGTCACCTGAGACACAAGTCCAGTCCTCTTACTTTTCAGGCGGCAAACCTTCTATGACTCCCATTGTCTAGAGCAGTGCTGTTCAGTAGACTGTCTGTGCTGATAGAAATGGTCTCCATATGCACGACCCAGTATGATAGCAACAGACACATGTGTTTATTGAGTCCTCGAAATAATTGCTTGGACCACTGAGAAACTAAATTTCTAATTTTACTTAATTTCAATTAATTTAAATAGCCTCATGTGGGTAGTAGCTACCATACTGGAGAGTGCAGGTCTGAAGTGTAAAGTCCCAAGTCTTCAGCTTGATGATGAGACCCTTTCTAACCTGGGTACTACTTCGCATCTAGTCTAGAGTGTTCTAATCCCACCTCCCTCACCTGCAGCTGCTTAAGCTTCCTGATCCAGCTGAGCTACTTTGTCCTTCCACACTTCTGCACAGCCCTGGGACTAGGGCAAGGCAAGAGAGGACCCAAGGGAACGCAATTTAATGATGCGCTCACTCGCAGGGTCATGTGGGACAGAGTCTGGACAGACTTTCAGTGCCTCTCCCTTCTCCCTCAGTCCTGACTCACTCTTCAAGTGCCATATCAAATGCCTCCTCCTCCAGGAAGCCTTCCCTAATGCCCTAGCCAGAACTGGATGCCTTCCCTTCCATCTCACCCCTCTTCTTCCACAGTTCCCTTTACCTGTTTCACCATCTCCTACACTTGACCAGTTCTTTAAGACCAGGATCCACCTGTCTTTCACATCTGTATCCTCAATGCTGTCTTGGCCAGAAAAGGTGCTCATTTGGCAAATACAAATTGAATTCATTGGGACTGGTCCACAATGACAGTCCCCCAATTTCGCAAGTGTGCTTTAATTTGGGGTTAAAGCCAGGCATACAATGTCATTAAGCAGAAGGGAGGGAAGGAGAAGTGATCACTCCCATGATTTTAGTGTAAATTCTCTTCTGAGTCCATCCAGACTTCTCCCCTGCAAGGTGCCATGACCCTTTACCCCCCATCCCTCCACTTTCTCTCGCCTTCCCATCCCTCCCTCCTTCCACCCCAACCCCAACATGGCCTTGGTCTGTTGGGCTCTGCCAGACATTGGACTCTTCCCTCCTCCTCCTGCCTCCAGTAGATAATTGCGTACTGCATGCGGACCTTGGCAGCAACCTTGAGGCTACACTTGTTCTTCTACCAGCACTAATTAGCTACTAAATAAACAGTGAGAGAGCCTCAGGACAGGCCCACATGCAGGACTTTCAGACTGGGTGGAAAATGTCAAGACATAACGAAACTTCTCTGAATCATGTCTGAAGAATGATATGCCAGGGAGAGCCAAATCCCGAAACACTTGAGAAAACCAAGAGAAGGGCACAGTTTTCCTTGGCGTTTCTGTGTCTTTGTAGCAGCCCTAGGAGGGAAAAACCCATGTGGCTGGGGAGAGCTGGGGGGCGGGGGGAGCTGCCTTGCTAAACCTCCCCTTGCTCTGGGTTTTGCTCTGTGGAGGCTGCATAAACCTGTAGTGTTGATTGAAGTTTCTTGTCCGGGGAATGTCCGGAAGAGGTAAAAGGGCTGAGATTGCTCTAAAATGGGTAACACTAACTATGGGACAGGAGGTCACAGCAGTATAGGTGGCCTATAGTCAGAGTTTGTCTTACACTTATTCATCATAAAGACTGCAGCCCAGAGAGGGGAGGTGACTTTGCTGAGCACACAGAGCACTTTTGCCATGAAGGATTCCGGGGCCCTCGTACCCAGGCTCCCGGACTTCCGGGTCAGAGGTCTTTCTGCCCTAGCTCAACGATAGACGGGATGCAGTTCAGGATATATAAGCTGACATTTTTTCTTTACCGTTTCCCGTTCCGTCCTTTCAAATGCCCCCAGCAGAGAGCGGGAGGACTGAGAAGCTGGCCATGGGCTCTGAAGCCGTCACATCTTCTTGGTCAGGTTGGATTGGGCCCAATTTAGAAACCTGGGGTAGATGACCTCATGTCAAGTCCAGGTCCTTGCGCTTGTTTGCTGGTGACTGTAGGCACATTCCTTAACTTTCTGGGCTTCATCTCTCAGCTGTGAAGTGAGGCTCGAAAACTTGACCTCTAAGGCCATTTCTGGGAACTACATGAAATAATGGCTAGAAAATCGCTAATGCAACAGCTCCATTTATCAAATCCAGCAGTGCCCTGTGCCAACCCTGAGGATATAGGGCTGCCAGCTGGAGGCCCGGAGGCTGTGGGCATCAGTCATGGCTGGTTGACTGGTAGAGGCGGGTTGGGGGCACGGATGCCAGTGAAGGTGGCCCCACTGGCTGCAGATACCGACTCACTCCCCGTGCACCCGCTGACAGCCCCACCGCAAGCTGGGCTCAGCTCCCCTCCCAAGACAACTGGAGCAGCTGACTCAAGCACCAATGAGATAATGTTTTTATTTGCTCTGTTTGTTTTTTGTTTATAAACCTGAGCTCCTGGGAGAAGCCAGATCCAAACACAGGTCTGAGATGTGAAGGTCAGCCTTGAGGCTGACCACAGGACCACGGGCCAAGACCCAGCTGGGGAAAACACCAGGCAGCCACAGCTGCCCTGCCCTGTACCATTGTGGAGCTCGCTCCTCCTTGGTGCCCGGCCTGGGCAGGAGGTTCGGAGGCAGAGGCAGAGCTGTGCAGGTCCCTGCCCTGGAGATCCCCAGGGACTCCTAGAAAAGGCAAGAGATTATTAGAGAATGTAATATGATCAAGCTCTGGCATCAAAAACTCAGAGGCTTATTTGAAAATTAAATTAGCTGTAGCAAGTCCTCAAGAAAAGCTGACAATGATTCTTATAAAAAGGGAAGCACAGGGCCTTTTGAAGCAGTGAGGAGGCTCCAAGTTCAGTCTTGGGGGTCAGTGCAGTGCGGAGGGGAGGGAAGCTTTGGCGGGGGCTTGGAGGGCAACTGATTGAGACCAGGAGCCTTCTTCCTCTGGGCTGCTGTGTATCCTCATCACATAAACCAATACTTACTTCTACCTACTCTGTGCTGGAATCTATGCTAGGCTGCATTTTAAGGAGGTCACAGAGATATAGGACTCAATCCCTGCCCCCAAAACACCAGTAAGTCTGATGAGAAAGAGGATGCGCAAATAATCACACAATTGTGCAAATCCTGCAGGAAAGCTCAGCAGCACTGCAAGCTCTGGAACCTCCCAAAGCCCCAGTTTCCCCATCTGGACCTACATCACTGGGGTCGTAATATGTGCCATCTTACAGGCCTTTTGTGGAACAGCCCATGTAAAGCAGTTAGCAGAGCTCCTGGCCCCCTCTAAGAGCTCAGTGAACATTACTGAGTGTGATGACAGCGGTGGTGATTGGCAAGGCACTGTCCCAAGCCACTAAAGTGGGGGCAGTGGATGTGTGGTGAGGATGGAGGAGGAGCACTTGGAAAGTGCCACCGGGAAGGTGAATTGGGGTTAACATGAAAGATGAGTAAGAGTCCATCAGGCAGAGAGACCGACATGGACGGAGGACTGGCAAGGAGGAATGAGACGTACGGACCTCTCAGAAGACAGCGGCAGCTTGATGTGGGTCGATGTGAAGGCTGAGTTCTCTCTAGAGCATCTGCAGGTGATTGGAAGGGTGAGGAGTCACCTGATGGACTTCAAGGCCTTGAATGCCATGTAAGAACTATACATAGATTTTATCTTGTAGGCCAGTGGTTTTCAATCCTCGCTCCCTACCTCCCTTCCTTCCTTCTTTCTTTTCTTCCTTCCTGTCTTTCTCTCTCTCCTTTCCTTTTAGCTGTGGAATCTTCGGTTTGAAAGCAATCTTAAACAGAAGCCCAATATAAATAGCAGGTAGAGGTAGAACTACTCTTTTGTGGGTTAGCTAGAGAGCTGATATGGCTGAAGTTCCCCCCAGAAGGCAGAGACCGAGGTAAATGTTTGTGAGCAGCTAGTTGCCTTTTGGATATAACCTCAGCAAACAATAGCAAAGGGGCTGGGCCATGAGAAAGGAAGAAAGCCAGTCCCAGGGCTGCTGCATCTAGCTGGTCATCACTGTGAGCAATGGAGGCTGGATTCTGGATTCTGCAGGGACATTCTGAGGACCATATAGAAAGTCCTTTAAAATTGTCTGTCTGAGGGTGGGAAAGGGGGTCACTAATCCACCTGCTTCCCTCCCCCCTTGGTTATGAATTGCCCCATGGGATGAAAACTCCCTTCCATTTCCAGATTGGCCTGAGCATAGGCGCTGAGCAGGTTCCCATGGGTGCCATACTTCATGATGCTGGAGAAGCCCCTGACAAGGCAGGGGTACAGCTGGGGGAGGTGCCCAGACCCCACCAGCACTGGCAAGAGTAGAGGGTGGGTGGGGAAGATGTCATTTGAGGCACAAGGTGCAAATGCAAGGTCTCATGGACAATTTGAGAGCGTGCAACTATTGCTGCGATAGACCTGGGGAAAAGTAGTGAGCAAGGAAGCCAAATCACCTGGAGTGAGGAGAAAGAAGAGGTACCAGTTTGGAGAGTGGTAAGGAAGGTAGAATTCAAAGGGCTTGGTGATCGCTGGGACGTGGCTGATGAGGGAGGAGGGGCACAGACAAAGGGTGGTGCTGCCCATCCAAATAGGGAACTCAGAAGGGGGAGGAGTTTTATTTTTTTAATTTTTAATGGAACAGAGATGTTTTTTCTTTTCCAGGTAGAAAGAAAATGAGTCCTCATCTTCCCTGTAGGCCTCTAGTAAGCAACTCCCTGTCTGCATGAGACAGAAAGAAATGTCAAAATCACCAAGTGGAGCTGGGGCAGGGGTGGGTGGCACATGCATGGCACTTGCTAATTTTTCTCCTCCAGGTACTCTTGTGTCTACAGAGCTACTACCTTCTTCTCCACTATCTTGTAGACTCATAGAGTCTCGATACTGGAAAGACCCCCCCCCTTTTTTTGTAGAAGGAGACACTGGCACAATGAAGTGATATACTTGTGTTCATGTAGTGAGCTGAGGTCTGAATCCTACTGTAAGTCCTGCCCAATACTCGTTCCTCTTCCCTCAACCTGCACCTCCTTTTTGCTCACTGCCTGCTTCCTCATCTTAGAGTGGGCCTATGAGTGCTGTGAGGATTTTGGTCATCATTCCCCATCCAAACAAGCAGGCAAACAAAACACATTGTGTATGTACAGCCTTCAGAGTATCTGATGCCATCATCCACTCATTACCTCTCTTCAGCCCCCATTTTGGTCCAAGTTGAAACTGGTCCACAGAGCAGTAAAGCAATTTGCCCAAGGTCCTATGAGCAGGAAGAAGATGGGAGACAGGGCGTAAAGGCAGGTTTCCTGGATTTTTCCTCATTTCTAATATGGGACTAAAATCATGCCTTTGCTTCCCCTGAGATGACATGTCTAAGCATGCTAGCACATAGCAGGTGCCATTCAATGTTATTTTCCTCTCCTTCTCATCTGATCTATTCCCATAAAACTATGCTGTTACTCCCAAAGTTCCTCCAGACAGTGCTTTCCTGAGGAATTCCTAGATTACTCTGTCCCTTTATAGAAGGACAAGAGTAGTATATAGACTATCTGTGGCCTAGACAACTTTTCTAACTGCTCTGAGTCTATGTCTCATGGCCCTCAGGATAAAGGCCAGATCTCTTAAGAGATCTGGCATCAAGGTATTCCATGTGAGCCCCAGCCTCTCTAACTCTACCTTCTCTTAGAAACCTTTCTGACAGTACCAGGCAGAGTTCCTTGTCCTCTCATTTATAGCTCTTTGGTGAAAGCACTCAGTACCCTGAAAACTATTGCCAGTTTGGAGAATTGTACTCACCCTTAGACTGCACTCCTTGAGAGTTAGACAAGTCTTATTCACATCACATCCCTTTGAGGATCAGCACAGAGCCTGTCACAGGTAAGTACTCAGTGTATATTTGTTGAATTAATGCCATAATAGATATATACATAAATCAATGAATCAACGAATGAGGGTAGTGATACTCATCCTTAATGAATTTGCAGAGTTACTATGGTAAAGACACAAGATGTGTGAGAGCAGGACAAACTAAGAGGTTCCATTACAGACCATTATTCCCGTAAGTTTATAAAATGGACCCTGAGAGTTTACATGTGCTCACATGGCCTGTACTGGCTGCTGTGTGCACTACTGTTTGGGTGGCAGGGGATAAGGAGAACCTTGCAAAGTAACTTCATTTATCTTTATAGAAGGAATCATGCTGTCATTTTTGAATAGAGCTTGGCATAGAAAATGCATTCATATCATTTTCAGAGTCAACAGGGGCAGATTCCCCCTATGGGCAGTATGCTATTCCCACTCAGGGGGTCACCTGGAAATTCCAAAAGGCTCAAGTTGATCTTAACTTCTTAACTTCACTCAACTTCTCTGAGCCTCCATGTTCTTGACTCTAAATGGAACCATAATAATGACCTCCTCCCAGAAGGACCGTGTGAAGATTATGTTGATTAGGCAATGCATGGCTAGAAGTGCCAGTGCTCATGTCTGTGCCCTAGTAAATGACAAGTAAGTAACAGCAATTCTGATGATGATGAGGATATTGTCCTTCCCAGATCCCAGCAAAGGACCTGGCTTGTAGGTAGGATTAAGTAATGTTTGTTGAAGAACAAATGAAGTCAGATCCTCCGGTAGAACTGAATTCGGCAAGAAGGATAAACATGTGGATTGAGTTCCTTGAGAAAGCAATTGCAGCCAGGGCTCTAAATGAGTTCATGGCTATCAAATTTGTTCCTTTATAAGCAATGGATGAAAATATGGTGGAAAAACAGGAACCTGGAGTCATGATGAACCAGGAAGAAGGACACTATTTGAAAAAAGCCAGATGTCTTCTTCTTTTCTTAGCATTGGGTCCATCCCACACCAAATAGGAAATGATATGATATTGAGGTCATTCAACCAGGCTGAACTTCATGGAATGCTGGGATCTCAGTAATCCTTTGGGATCCTTTGGATGGGTAACTGACAAGGAAGTTAGATAAGGCCAATTCTTGTTGGAGCATGGTAAGAAGAATGTGAGGCATTCTTAAGCTCCTACCAGGCTGTTGTGATTTGGGTATAAGTTGTGCTCTGTGCACTGTGACTGCCTGCCCTGGTGACAACTGGTTGGACCAAACGTTTATTCTTTGGCTAGAATCTAGACATCTGGTTATAAACAGCAGCCTACTATGTGGCCTGGCTTGAGAACTTGCCCAGTGGTAATATACCATATTATATCATGCATTGATAAAGATCTACAAGGAGCTGCTCTGCAGAGGAGAGCCATGGGCCAAGTGTCTTCATTCCACCCATCTCCACAGTTGATTCTCGGCCTGCCTGGTTTATAAAATAGCTCCATCCATTGACATAAGGGGCCAAGGCTGGGTCCAGCCCTCAGGAAGAAGGTGATTTGAAAGAGATAGGTCCTCAGCACCAGAGCCCAGAGATCCAAGGTGTCAGACAAGGCACTTATCCAAGCAGGAGATGAGACCTGTGTCAGGAGTGAGGGAGAAGCCTGGGTTTTCAACAGGCATCCCTTGTCCAAGCTGGGGGTGTGCTGTAAGCAGCCCAGGGGCACAGAGATGACTCATCAGACACCAGACGCTGGTAGCAGTGACCATTGGCATATTACCACTCTCTGAGAGGGGTTGGCACTGGATCATGCTTCTCAGTTAGGAACAACACTGCTGTGTTGATTCAGGCAGGGTCGGGCCAGACTTGTAAACTGAAGGCCTTGTAGGTTGTTGAAGAGTCGGTCTGGGGAAAGCAGGAGCTGACAGCTGCACTCTTGCTTTTCTGTTTTGTTCAGCCACAGGTTAAATCTATTCTCTGCTAGACTCTGCGTTGTGTTGGCAAAGGCCATGTCCTAGTCTTTGGTGTTTCTGTATTACCAGAACCCAGCATGGTGTCAGAAACATGGGAAGTGTTTAGTAAATCTCTGCAGAATTTAAGAATGAATATGTAGAGCTTGGGAATGTGGGAGATTGGGGAGGGGGACATCTCACCCTAAGAAAAGCACAACTCTAAGATTCCAAATCTTACACTCTTCAGCCTGAGATCTTCTCAGGTAAGGGTAGGTAAGATTCATTAACACACTTGAACATGCTTGAAGCAGACAAGCTGTGACATAGAAGAAACAACTCCGCATGTGGAGACCCCAGTTCAAATCCTGCCGTTAACAATTGTGAGCTGGGGCCTAACAGAGGATTCCCTAACATCCCCATGTCTGCTTTCTCATCTGTAAAACAGGCGATAGTGCCTGTTCATGGGGTAACTGAGGAATTAGTAAGATGACACGTGAGAAAATAGCAGCCGCAGCACAGCTCAATAAATGTTTGTTGAATGGCAAATGCCACTCTGGTGACTAAAGTTCACCATGGCTCAGTTCTGCATTTTGCCTTGACTCATCCCCCTGTTGTCTGCCAAGAACCATTCTGTGCCCAGCCTGGTTCCTTCTCAAACTAAGAGCACCATTCACAAGGCTAGCTGGCACTAGGCAGAAAGCCACCCTTGGTCATCTGCTGACCATCCTTGGGAGAAAGGCAGTGATGAACAGGAAAGCTCTTTAAATGGAGCTGAGCCTTGGGCACCGAGCATGTGAATCTATCATTGAAGCCATTTGGAAGGAGAATGTGGGCACCTTTAGATGGAAGGAGTCAGTAGTACTAGCTAGCTGGCACCCCCTGGTAGCAGGGGATTCTTATTTTAGCGATGCCTCTGAGCTTATGCAAGTATCACTTGGTTTAGAGAAGCAGGTTTAGGATTGCTAAATATGGCAGAATATCAAGAGAGAGGCTATGGTTTTATCCAGCAATCAATTGAGAAAAGACCATGATCATTTCTTTACATATTCCCTGAGAAAAATGAGCTCAAAGAAACAGATTTGAGCTGTAGAGAGCATGAGGACCAGCATGGAGAACTGTTTGAGGGTTGAAGGCTGGGAGGTATCAAGAGGATGGGAGGAGACCTACATCTATTGATTGCAAAGTCTGAGCCAGGCTCTTCCCACCCACACTGTAGTCCTGTATGGGAGATGTTACTATCCCTACTTTAGTGGAATGGAAACTAATACTTAAGCTTAAGTAATTCATCCAGACTCCCAATACTTGTGAGTGTCAGAACTGGAACTTGTCTGTCCAAAGGGCATTGTTCTACTGAATCACACTGCGCATGATCCCTTTAGGTTTATAAATTACATTATAATGTAAGTCATATCTACTTACTGCAGTAAAGGTCAGAGAAGCAGGGTGAACCTTCTATTACATTTAGGGAGAGTGCTGGGAATACTCTAATCAGATTTCCATCATACCCCAGCACTCTATGTATTTGGTATGTCCCCATGATGGCTCAATTGCCCAAACTGTGGCTCTTTAGGGAGGCTGTACTCTCCTTGATCTCTCCAAATTATGAAACTCTACCAATCCCACCTCTCTTCTTGGTTGGCTATGGACTAACCCAATACCCCCAGCTTTTCTCCCCATTCAAAACTCCTGACTCCAGTTCATCCTCCAACATGGAAGCCAAAGTGATCTTCCCAAAGTCTGGCTCTACCTTATGTTGCAGCTTTGCATTCAAATCTGGAAGGGATACCTCTTGCTACCACACTTGATCCAGTTCTATGGTCTGGCATTCAATTTATATATATTTTCTTCTGTTGTTGGCACTTTTGGTGTCATAGATAAGAAGCCTTTGCCTAAGCCAAGATCATAAAAAGTTATTCCTATCTTTCCTTCTGAGAGTTATATAGTTATACCTTTTACATTTAGATCTATACAAATCTTGAATTATGCTTGCATAAGTGTTATTAAATTTATTTTTTGATGGTTTACAACATTTGACTTACACAATGAATTTACTCTTTTTTTCTACTAGCATTTCAATTGCATGCTACAGTTATAAGAGAAGTTATTGACTTTTATGTGTTTATTTTAAACTAGTAACTTTCTAAACTCTATTAAGTTTTCAGTTGTTTTTTTTAGGGTTAAAGCACAGAGAATAATGATTACTTTTTAAATCTCCATGTTTTAATAGATAATTCTCTTTGTACTTTATTTCACTGATTTAAACTTCCCGGATAATGTTAAACAATAACAGGACATCTCTGTATCTTGTTCTTGAACTTAATGGCAACACACTTGGTGTTTAATTGTTTGCAACTGACTTCAGACATTCTTTATCATGTCAGAACTATCTATCCTTCTAGTCCTTCTCTACTATTTCTAGTTTAACCAGGACAGCATGGTAAATTTCATTGAGATGATTATTCATTTTTTCTTCTTTAACCATCTTTGCATTTCAGAAATAAATCCTGCTTCATCAGAATGTATTATTCTTTTAAGAAACTGGTGGTTTGGAACTGCTAACATTATATTTATGATACTTGCACAAATGATATTGCTCCATATCAATATTTTCCAAATTCCCTTTCTTGAGCCAAACCAAACTACAATGAGAAAGGAGAGGGAAAGTAGCAAAAAAAAAAAAAGAAAAATGGCCCAGATGAGGTTTCAAGACCTAATTTCTATTCATTTTGGAGAACCTGGTCATTGTCCGTGTGACATAGTACTTGTATCACAGTTTCTCACTCTAAGGTCATGCCCCTATCTTAGCAACAAATAGGAAGGAAGTACTAAAGCATCACAGAGCAGTCCAAGTAACATGAAACTGCAATAGCACAGTAGTTATACAACCATTTAAGTGTTTACAGTATGCTATATTGTACTTTACACTTTACATATATTATTTCTTCTTCCCCTCCTCCTTCTTGGCAAAAAAACTTATTGAGATATTAATTTGTTTTTTCCATATAACAGGAGGTTGGAAAAATGTGTCCAAGTATATGTTCTCTCCTCTTGAGGGTGTTATTAAAGATTTTTATGTGGCAGCCCTGAAAAGAGAAGGCATCTAGAAAATGCCCATTTACCCACTCCCACCGTCAGGCATTTGTTTGAGGAACTTATTGAGGGAGGCTGGCTTTTAGGGTGGAGAAGGAGGCATAACTGCCCCCATAAGTGAAGATTATCATCCCAGAGCCTGGGGTGGGAGAGCACACTGTGGCAGGTCCCACAAGCGATGGGAACCGTGTAGCACCTCACAAGTGCCAAGACCTTTGGTGGGTGGTTCGTGGATGCCATAGAATCCAAGACTGAGAGTCAAAGACTCGCAACCTTTTAGAAATAGTCCAGTGCTTATACTTAGCATGATGGCAAAGAGTTCTCTGTTAATAGAAATATTTTCATTTTATACCTCAGTGAATAGCTATGGACTTAAGAATAGCGTACATTCTTTCATTTTTCAAGTGCCGTGGAAGTTTCCTGGATCTTTTTATTTAGCCTAGAAGGCAGGTGAGAGTTCCCCCACCCCAACTCCACCTTACAAAAGTGGTGGTTTATTTCTTGCACCTCAGTGTTGGGGAGCAAATTCCTACCTTATATCTGTACAACTCTCATACTAACCTTAGAAAGTTTTTAATCATTATTCCATTTTTAGATAAGGAAACTGATATCTGAAGAGATTAAGTAACTGGTCCAAGGTCAGACTATTATCTCAAATTGACTTGAGTTCAGAAACCATAGCTGAACAATTATATAATATTATGCTGCTTTACATTTAAGAAAAAAGGCTATTTCTTACTAGGGGACTACTTCATGCCATGCATAAGGCTAGAAGGCACATGTATGTATGAACATAGATATAGATATAGAAAGATATATAGGCATATATAAATATGTGTATTTATTAATTTATTTCTGTAAGTCCAACCCTTACAAGAAACTTCTGAGGAAGATTTTCTCATTATATTAAAGATCTCATGATAAAGCAGAAGACGGAGAATTATTTGGTAGTTGATAGATCTAATGTCTAGCCCCAGATCTGCCATTAACTTTGTGCTTTAATTTCTTCATCTGTGACCTGAGAACAATAAAATTAGTCTTTTGATATTATCATGGGTATTGAGTGAGGTATTGGAAATAGCAGGATCTTGTTAACTGTAGAAAGATGTGCACGCATGGACCTTGCCTTCTGTTGAGATTGCAATCTGCAATGGTCATCTCGACTGAGAGCCTCTCTCCAGCAGTTACCAAGATACTGAGATATACATTACAATGCAGAGGGGACCAGGACATCAGGAGTTGGACACCAGCCTTGGAAACTGATTGTTTACATTTGTGTATAGTCTCCTCGAAGCAGAGGTTAGGTCATAGTTCTTCTGAGCCTGGCAAAGTCAACTGGAAGCTGCTAATGGCCAGTCGTCCCATCTGATTGCTTCTTTCCAGTCCTCCCTTGAATTCAGGGAAGGCAAACAAACAAGATGCGCTTCCACCACCATGCCAATGAATCTCCCTTCAGTAGCTCTACCGGGCAGCAGAAGTGATGGAATATGCAGTCCATCCATACGACCTAGAAGGTGATCTCCCGGTAGAAATAAAGTCATCTCAAAGGAAGTCCAAACAGACTTGCTGAGCAGGTGTCTGCCATCAAGATGACATCAGGGAACATGTCTGTGCTTTGAAGTTACTGCATGGTGTTGGCTGCATCTGGAGTTGCTCAGGACAAGCTGCTAATCCAGGCTAGCCAAGGAGGGAGGGGTCAAGGGATTCTGTCAGAGTCGCTAAGGTTGGCCTCATTGGGGTCACATCTCTGTAGAACCGCAAAAGCAGCCAGACTATGCCAAAAGCCATGGGGATTTGGGGGAAAAAGAAGGAAATCACTGAGATTTAAAGATAGATTTCTTTTTCCGTCAGTACTGGGAAAGTGTGTCCGGGAAAGACGGCATCAAGGGGCCCCGATAAACACCATGGAGCTAGAGGCCCATCTTTACTGTGTGCCTACTGTGTACTCCCAAGTACTTGACAATGCCTCATACATGCTTGCTACTCAATAAATATTGATTAGTAACTTAGTGAATGAGTATTTTGGCACTGAAGAGGGTGGTCTCACTTGTCGCATGTCTTTGTTCAATGTAACAGTCCCTTGCTTGTGGAGAAATAAAATTTGCACTAACCCCCAATTCTTTCTCATCAAGAATCATGATGACAGATATGGAAGGAGAAACAGTCCTAGGCTGTTCTAGACTCAAGCGTTCCGGGTTCAGGTTTAGCCGTACAGCTGTTCTGAATCAAAATTTCTGCACCTTCACCCAATGACTTGCATGCCACGGAGAACTCATGTAAGGATTTTGAACTTCAACTTCCTTATTTGAGAATTCAGAATAATAATTCCTTCCTATGACACCTTTTTGTTTTTCGTAATTCAATGAAAAAATGTGTGGGCTCTGCTAGTACCGTTTCGATAAGGTCACAGTTAAGAGTAAGAGAAATGTGTTGGCAACAGAATAAGTTCAGATGCTGGTTCTGCCACTTGCAAGCTGAGTGTCCTTGGGCTACTTAAAATTCTCTCAGTTTCCCATTTTTCATCTCTTAAAAAAAAAGAAAGTAATAATGTCCATTCCATTGGATTGAAGAGACAATGAAGGCAAAGTAGTTATATGGTAAGCACTTACTGTTATTATTAGAAAGAGGCAGCAATTTCTCATTTGCATATCAGCCTTTGATAAGATAAAGACGTTTACTATTTCTTGAACATTTTTCTTCTTATTTTTTCAAAATAAACTGCACAATAAACTTCGGGCAGTGTAAAGGCAATATATGTAACCAAAGCATTTGTACCCCATAATATTCTGAAATAATAAAATAATAGCTTTTAATATAAACATAGCCACTCCACACCATTGAGTTTCACTATGGAATTTTAATATCAGCATTTCATTTTTTGCATTTTTTCCCCCTCTTACTTCTTTTGGAATAGAACCACAAAAACATGAAAGGACTTTATAAATTGGATAGCTCTCTGGTCTTTCCCTAGATCTGCAGGACATAATCCAATTTCGTGATGCAATTAAGAGAGAAATCTAAACTGAGGGACACATCACTCTGTGGTAACATGTGGCTATTTCTCTAGCATGATTTCACAGAGAATTTTTGGGGCATACAGGTTTTCTGTCCCTCAAGTTTCTCATATCTCAAAAGGGGATCCTGACTTATACTGTTGGCGTGAGACTCAAAATACATGATATTATTAATAATATATATAGAAATCCTTTTTAAGAGGAGGATGACGTAGGACACAAGTACTACTATGTGTTCCTCAGAGAAAAGCCTACATGCTCCCTTCTTTCAGGTCCCTGAAAGGTAAAACATCCTGTAAGGATCCTCTTCTTTTCTGCTCAAAGAACCACCCATAGCTCTCATAAAGCTTGTGATTTCTTCCACCCTGATCTCTGCCCATCTGAAATTGCTCTTGGAAGAGCTGGCTCAACACCCCTTCCACCACTTTTCTTGTTTTCCTCTTGCTTCCAATGCATACCTGGGGAGTTTGAATGAATCCCCTGTTTGGGAGTTATGGCTGGGAGCAGGGCTTGGAGGGCCCAGAACTAGAGCAGGTTCCTGTCTTGGCCACACAGGGATTACGGCCTGGAGGATTAGTCAAGCCGGGCTCCCTGGAGGCAAGCCTGTGTCCAAGCAACTGGCTGTCTACATTTTACCCTCTTGTTTCACCAGATATTGTTCTATATCTAAGATTGTGAGGTAGGAATAATTTTCTGATTTTCCATATTAGAAATTTGAGCCTGAGAGAGGTTAGTTAACCTCTTTGGAATCACACAGGTAAGTGACAGGGCTGAAACTCAAAGGCAAATCTGCCTGAGTTCAACTCCATGTTCTTTTCTCCATAACAAACTACCTCCAGATGGTGAATCAAGATAAATTTGCAGGCTGAATCACAGAAATATTTTTCCTTCATAGTAAAGAAATTTTCCAAATGAAAACCAAATATTAATGAATAATTTCCCAAAGAGATCCGAATGCTGGGAATGCTGGTGATAGCGCTAATGAGAATCAGCAATTGCATAAGCTGGGCAGTTTTCTTCCTGAATCTTCTAGTGTCAAACAGCCAGAGGTTATTTCTGATTACATCAGCAGCCATGCAGATCCAGTTTAGGAATCTCGAAACCACATATGTGACTCACATGTCGTTGTTTTAACAGTAGGAAACACATTAACTCGGCTTTAAAGTGCATTCAATGAAAAGTCAGGTTTCCAGAAACCAGTTTCTCAGTGTACTTGGAGCACACAAGCTAAGCCTTTTTCCTGATGACAGTGTCCTTGCGTGAGGCTGTATATTATGTGATCTGACAGCTTAACAAGACTATATTTGCTTTTAAAGATTCTGTGTCCTAGCACATTCCACTGAACCTATAGCACCTGACTAATGAGTATTTCACCACGATGACATTTTGAGTTGCAAACTATAGGGACTGTCATTTGAATGAATGATATGTTTTTAAACACTTTCATTACAAAATAATTCTGTGGAAATCATAAACCAGAGTCCTTTCAGTCTAGCTCAGGGCTGATAAAAATGCTGGTCTATTGTAGGTGTTTTTGAATGAAGGAACATGTCAATTTTTCCATAGTTGGATGGTCAATGTGAGGGGTCTCAGAAATACTTACGCTGTGGTGTTAGCATGGGAACTGGAGACCCAAAGCATAGTCTAGTGAATGAAAACTGTGGTAAGACAGAAATTATTAGATTTAGATACAGCCAAACGTGGGTTCCATGTCATGTTCTGTTTCTCTCCTGGCTGCATCATCTTGGAAGAGTCACAAACCTCCTCTGGACTTCAGTTTGCTTGGGAAAATCATAACACTTCAAAGGGGAGTCTGTGCAGATTGATGGATGGAAGGTGCCTGGGACATAGTAAGTGCCTGAAAATCTGAAAATGAGGTTTTATTCGTTTCTTTGTCTCCACGGGAGCAGTGAACAGTGCACAACCAGATAAACAGGAAAACAAGTTCTCAAGACAAGGAGTGGGGGCTGATGGAGAGTGTAGGGAAAGGAATTTAGTAGGGCCAGAGTTATCAAAGGGGAAGGAGAAAGGACCCAGGAGCCCACTCTTACTGAATGCCCAGCATGGTGTGCCAGAGATTAGAGGGGACGTCAGAGGAAACAGGATGAATTATTTTAAACAGACATGAGAGTCGAACTTGTGTGGGCTGGTTTGACTTAATGGTGCTGTTCTCTGAGGTTTTTCCTCACCTGCCTTTTTAGGTGTTATAGGGAGAAGGAGAAAGGAGCATATGCTTTCACTTACACCAGGAAGGGGAGAGAGGGACAGAGAGAGAGAGAGAGAGAGAGAGAGAGAGAGAATGAAAACAGAACCTAATGGTGGGCCATTAAAACTCTGATAAAATTGAAATGGTTATGTCTTGAGATTTCTTTGCCATGTTATATGTTTCTGGGCATAAAATGATGGAGCACCAGGGATCTAGCAGTCATCATTGGAAAATTACATAAAAACATACCCACAAAGATAAAGACCTGATTTAATAGTCCTCTAGGTTTTGGATTGTTTACTATAAGGAAAGTAAAACAGCTTTATTTGAGTTTGTATTTGTCTTTGCAAAGGAGTTTAATGTGGCTAATTTTGCACATAAAGTCTGCCTTCCAAGAGATGCCAGCATTTCTAGAACTGGGAGATGTGCCGCAGGTTTGCTCATAAAAATCTGTATCATCTTTTGGGAGGTGACTTGACTGGTCTTAATGAGTAACTGGATAAAAAATTCTAGTGAAAGAGGAGACATGACCAAGCTCACATGCACACAGAGGTTCAGCAAACAAGACTTCATCCTAGCCTATATAAAGTGGCTTCAAAATGTGAATGTACACCAAACAGTGTGGACTAAGACTGCATTATATCGACTCATTAGGGTGTGAGATGAGGCAGAACCTTCCCAATGCCACCCTATCTTAGAGTTTAACTACCATTAAAAGTTTGTCCCATTTTTTACCAATGTCATATTTCACAGATATAGAAAAAATAATTCTACACTTCATTTGGAACCAAAAAATAGCCTGAATATCCAAAGTAATCTAAAGTAAAAAGTACAAATCTGGAAGCATCACATTACCAGAATTCAAGTTATACTACAAGGCTATAGTAACCAAAACAGCATATTACTGGTATAAAAGTAGAGACATAGACAATGGAACAGAATAGAAAACCCAGAAATAAAACCATCTACCTACAACCTGATCTTCGACACAGTAGATAAGACATAAACTGGAGAAAGGAAACCCTATTTAATAAATAGTGCTGAGAAAATTGAATAGTCACATACAGAAGAATAAAACAGGACCCCTGTCTCTCTCCATACCCAAAAATTAATTCAAGGTGGATAAAAGACTTAAATATAAGGCATGAAATCATAAAACTTCTGGAAGAAAATGTAGGAAAAACTCTTCTGGACATCAGCCTAGGCAAAGAATTTATGACTAAGACCCCAAAGGCAAATACAGCAACAACAAAAGTAAATAAATGGGACTCAGTTAAATTAAAAAAAAAAATTCTGCATAGCAAAGGAAATAATCAATAGAGTAAATAGACAGCCTATAGACTGGGAGAAAATATTCGCAAGCTATACAACTGATAAAGGGCTAATATCCAAATTCTACAAAGAACTCAAAGAAATCAACAAGAAAAAAATTAAACAACCCCATTAAAAAGGGGGCAAAAGACATGAACAGAAGCTTTTCAAAAGAAGATAGACAAATGGTCAAGAAACATGAAAAAATGCTCAATATCACTAATCATCAGGGAAATGCCAATAAAAACTATGAGATACCTCGTCACCCCTGTCAGAATGGCCATTATTAAAAAGTCAAAAAACAATAGATGCTAGCATGGATGCAAAGAGAAAGGAATGCTTACACATTGTTGTTGGCAGGACTGCAAATTAGTACAAGTTCTGTGAAAATAGAGATACCTCAAAGAAATAAATGTAGATTTACCATTCAACCCAGAAATCCTACTACTGGGTATCTATCCAAGGGAAAAGAAGTCATTTTATTAAAAAGACACCTGCACTTGAATGTTTATCGCAGCACAATTCACAATTACAAAGATATGGAATCAACCTAAGTGTCTATCAATTCATGAGTGGATTAAGAAAATGTAAGACACACACACACACACACACACACACACACACACACACACACACCATGGAGTACTATTCAGCCATAAAAAAGGAATGAAATGATGTCTTTTGCAGCAACTGCTTTAAGCTTCAGCAGCTGGAGGTGGTTACAAGTGGCCACCTTCACAAATGTGGGAAACACATGAATTTTCCATGGGAATTCCTAGGAAATAATGTGGACCATGAGATTTTGATATTTTTCAAGAGATGGGTATGAATTCAGTAGGCATTTAGACCACATTATCACACATTTCTAATAATCCAAAAAATATGGTTCAGGATTATAGGTTGGGTTGCCTCCAGGAATTGGAGGTTCACCATCAGTGGAAACTTCCAAATAGATGGGAGGGCTTTTGTGAGGCATCTATAGCTGGAATTTCAGTGTCCACTAAGTGAGAAAGGGAATCACTGATGTGAGCCTTTCAATCCTGGGCATCAGGCATTCCATAACTAAGTAGAGTGTGATCTTGGCAGGGACATTGTGGCCTTTGCTGCTTTTCCTCACATGGGAGCATTCATTGTCACTTGCTACATTCCTCATAACTCTTCCTCCTGACTCCCCACGAAACAGCAACAGGGCTTGAAGTTGGACAAGACAGAAGTTCAGAATTCTACAACTCAGCAGGCAGGCAGGACAACAACTCCCTCTTTCATCAGGACCTGGAGTGTCATCAGTTGCCTTGTCCACCCAGCTTTTATTGCACAGGGACAGATATCACTGGAGGTTTGGGACACATCACAGACAGGCTTGGTCCTGCCACATCTTCACTCCAGGCAGACATTTGTTACCCCATCTGCCCTCCACTCCTGGCAACAGCACTTGATTTCGTGACACTCTGAGCCCACCATCACTCGCCTCACCTGGCCCTATCCCACAGGCGTACCTGCCAGTGTTATTTATACAAAGCGCACGGCCTCCTGGCGCTACTGGTCCCACGTTGAGGCTGAGTTTGAGCTCCACGGATGAGGTAGAAAGGATGACAAACGTGTTTAGAAAGTGAAAAACAAAATAGACATTGGAGTAGTGTGAAACCAGTCACCTCAACTTTTTTAAGTTTCTAATTGTTGAGTGAGTCTTTGAATGAAAAATAGCTCACTTAGGTCCAGATCTACTTCAAGAAAATTAAACCTCAAATATATGATATGTTTTCTCTTCAACACAAATGCTTCTCACAGGGTCTTCTCGGGGCGTGCTAGCTGGAACCCACCCCTTCTCTAGGAAATTGTCAAAAGAGCTGAAAACCCTGGAAGGAGTTGGGGTCTGGGGAAGAAGTCTGTCTCCACTTTGGAGGAGAACAAGGGCAGTGGCATCAGGGTATGTCTCCCCCATGAGGGAGTTTCAAGTGCCCAGCTGTAAATTCCAGAAACTTTTCCCCAATCTGGGTGGTTGCCGGGAAGGAGGGAGAGCAGGTCAGTCACCTTGACCTTCCCCCATAGACAATGCAGTCTGGAAAGGAGAGGGTTACACGGCGTGCAGAGGACTCGCTACTCTCCTTCTCCATTCACCCAAAATCCCACTGGGATATTCTAATCTCCTTGGAACACGCTACATTATCTGTACTTTTAGCTCAGCTCACGTTTCAAATGGCAGGCTGCGGAGCGATCTGACTGTTTTATAGGCCGGGCCAAGAGAGGAGCTCCAATTCCTTTCTCTTGGCCAGGTGCCCTCTTTGAGGGAGAAGACCTGCGGTGTATAGAGACCGGCCAAATGCTTAAAGATTTCAGAAACTTCAAAGGCAGGGGAGGAGCCAGAAACAATAAAAAGGAAAATGATAAACATTCAGCTTAAAGACAGGCCGAGTTAAAATCCCTGAGAAATTACTCTAAGCAGAGTTTGGGCCCGATTCTCAGAGGCCAATGGCAGCGTTCCACGGTGTTACACAACGTTCCAAGAAGCAATTATTAGCTTTGTTTTAGTTGTGATTAGCACAGTTAACGACTCGTAGAGGCGGAAAGACAATGAAAGTGAGGAGGATGAGGACACAGAGAGGGATTCCTGCTCCAGCCCTGTCCTCTCCAAACCAGGGGAGCTCATTCCACCTTCCAGGCTGCCTCGGCTGCCTCCACTCATTTGGAAAGTTCAGTTTTGGAAATATTTTGTAAGAAGAAACAAGATTTTTTTTTTAAAGTCAAAAGTCCTTGTTGTAGAGTACCTAGATGAGATCTGCAATATTAAAGGACTCATCACTTCTTGTGGGTGAAGCTATGCTGTGAACTCTACCTGCATAGGGTCCTATCTGCACAAAAGCCAGGGGAGAGTCAAAGTGATCGCTGGAATTTTAGGCCCAAAATATTAGAAGAGCTCAGCCTTACTCTCCTGGGGACTTAACTAGTTCAAGCAGGGAAAAAAAAATGGATAGAGTTAATTCAACCCAACAACTATATGTGAGCATTTACTCCGAGCCCCATGCTTTTCTAGAGGTATGTTTTGTTACAGTGAATAGGCAAAGATTCCTTTTCCTCATGGAGCTCCCATTCTACGGGGGAGACAGACATTAAATAAAAATCACAATAATACATCATAGGCTAAAGTTGATAGTGCATTGGAAGAGAAGAAAAAGCTAAGTGTGGACAGTAGTGCTGTGGCCAAGAGCTACTCAGGGAGACAGGGAGCAGAATGGACCAGGGAGACACCCTGGCATTATTTAGATGGGGAGATCCAAGCAAAATCATGGAGGAACTGATGAGGTCAGCCTAGAAGTTTCCAGGGTAGAGCACCCAAGGAAGAGTGAGGTGACAGCACCCAGCAAAGGGGCAAGTCAGGAGTGTGCTCCAGTGTTTGTCAAAAAAATAGCAAGGGGTTGGGTGCAGTGGCTCACACCTGTCATCTTAGCGCTTTTAGAGGCTGAGGTGGGAGGATCACTTGAGGCCAGGAGTTTGAGACCAGACTGAGCAACATAGCGAGACCTTGTCTCTACAAAAAAATAGAAAAATTAGCTGGACATGATGGTGCACATCTGTAGTTCCAGCTACTCCGGAGGCTGAGGCAGGAGGATTGCTTGAGCCCAGAAGTTGGAGGTTGCAGCGAGCTAAGATGATGCCACTGCACTCCAGCTGGGGCGACAGTGAGACCCTGTCTCAAAAAACAAAATAAAACAAAAACAAACAAACAAACAAAAAATAGCAAGGAAGCCAGTGTGGCGAAATGAGTGCTGTGGAGGAAGGATGGAGGCTCAGAGGGACAAGGGTTGAGGGGAGGGCCTGTGAGGTCTTTGAGGACATTGCGAAGACATTGCCAGAGTGAAATATTGCAAACAGTCTGAATTCTCTAGGAGACTTGGATAGCTTGGACAGAAAAATAAAATGTATATGTATATATAGAATAAAATCCTATAGTTCTTTCCTTAAAGAAGCTCCCAGTCTAGTGGGAGACTGAGCTAAGTGAACATGAATAACAATCACATATGTGATAAGTAGATACTACGGTAGACAAAGGCTATGATTTGGAAGGTAGCAAGAAGATTCCCTAAAGGAGAAGGTATCTGAGCCTATTTGTTAAAGTGAGGGTAAGTCTGTTAGGCATTGTGCCCATGTTAGGCAGACTTGCCTGTGGGGACACAGACTCCAAGGATGTAGGTGGGTTGCCCCAAGTTGCCCAGCACTTAAGCTACCAGTCCAGTCTACTTCCCACTAGAGCAGGTGCCTCCCTGTGGACAAACAGTTCGAGCTCTGTTTGGAGCTGTTCTCTGGTTTCTTGCTGAGGTCACGGAACAAAAAGCTTTGGCCACAACAGAGCTTCTTGGGAACTGATTGCTCAAGATTGCTCTCGCAGCCCTCGATGTTACTGACTCCCTCCATAGGAGTGTCTCTCATGTCCTTCAGTAAAATCTAAACTGTGAACATTGTAAAGATGATGCTGTGCAAATGAGTTTCCCATGCTGGTAAATCTTTGAGCCCATAAAGAAGACCTACAATCAAACAGAAAATATGTGGGTAATTTAATGAAAGATTCACTGGAAACTTAAGGTCTTCAAGGTAAACAACCAGAACATTGAAATGCATTCTTTTTGTTAGAGTAGGAAGTTTGCAAAAGTTGGTTTCAGGTAGCCCTGGGTTCATATCCAGGTTCAATCACTTGCTAGCTATGTGATTGTGGGCCTGTTTTTCTTCTGTTATATGGAATCATAATATTTGCCTTTTCAAGCTCCCAGGACTGTTCTGAGGATCATGTAATGAAAGTGAGTGGTAAACTGTAAAGTGCTAGACACGTTGCATGTTTTCATTTTCAAGGTGATTTTTAAAAATGTTTCATCAGTTTATTTGGTCAATATGATACACTTTTGCAATCTTTTGAATCCATAGTATCTTCATATAAGAAATTACAAACTTTAGAGAGATTCTTGTCTAAAGCTCTCATGTTACAAATAAGCAAACAGAGGCCCAGAGAGGGTATGTGATCTATTTGAGATTGCACAGTGATTTAGAGACTAAGCTGGTCCTGGGTCCCCTGACTCATCTTTCTGTGCTCTTTCAAATAAATTACAGTGTGTAACTAGTACAGCATGCAAAGGAAGATTCTTCCTGCTTCTAGCTGAGTCAGAAAGACAGGAAGTATCGTTTCCTCCTGGGATTCTTCCACTGGAAGCATGTTGTATTTTTTTTTCTATACCAAGCATTTTCACTGGTTTTAAAGGCATTCCTCTTTTTTCATAAAAGATTCTTTATCGAGCACCTGTAGGTGCTTACATAAAAGCTGCTCTTTTTACCCCTCCCAGTAACCCAGTGAGTCATTAGTAACTCCATTTGGCAGATGAGGAAACTGAGGATCTGAAAGCTAAAGTGACTGACCCATGGTCCCATGCTAGGAGGCAGCAAAGTTGGAGCCCACCTGTGAAGGCACCAGGCCCCAACGCCTTCCCACCACGCCAAAACTGTATATGCTACTTTCTCTTCTAGCCTCTAGCAGAAATAAGAACCCTGCATTAGAAAGAAGCAAATTAAAGAAAGTAGCTGAAATAGTGGAATCTGTCTTTATGAATAAACCTAATGAGTAGAATTAATTTCACAAATCAGACTTTGAGGATGACCTGATTTTATGTTTTGTAAGATTACAAAAAAAAAAATGGAGGTAATATTTTCCATGTACGCCGTGACTTTTATTCAAAGCAGTTTCACAAATATGATGTAGATGAATCATAGGTAGGATTTATGAGTAAGTCTAACATGTGGCAATGTGGGAGGCCCTATTAGAGGCAGTGTCTATGTCTATAACAGAATCACTAAACTCAGAACTGCTTATATCAAAGACACTTGGCAGATAGGATAGATTCATTACTATTGTAAATATAAGACAGTGAAAGAAAAGAGTAAATCTCACCCAAGCCTACCTATCTAGAAGCAATCATTCATGACATTATAGTGCATTTCTGACTTTTTGTCTCTTGAACATTGCTTTTTTAAAACTTTGCCTGGGATTAGACCGTGTGCAAATTTGTATATTTTGTTTTTTTTACTTGGTGTTATTAATATTATTTACTATGACATAAAACATGCTTCAAACATATTTTTAGTAAATAAATCTATTCTGTTACTGGAAGAAAGAAAAAAATATTAAAGAAACACCCTGAAGGGTAGAAAAACAACGACAAAAACAAAATGCAGAAAAAAAGGGTAAGATGAATTACAGGTTTTTGAAGCAAAAGAAAAGGTCTTCCTGAGAGAAGACAGAATGGACTGTCATGTCAGTGACACTCTGGCCCTCCCCAATTCTAGTTAACATTCTTGTGGCAACACTTTGGTTGACTCTTTCAAACTGACTGTGTCCTTGTGCAGGGGTTAGCAAGACTTTTCTGTAAAGGGCCAGAGAGGGAATCATTTAGGTTTTGCAGGCATTTCAAGCTCCGTAGCAACTACTCAACTCTGCCATTGTAGCCCCAAAGCAGCCCTAGACGGCACATAAACAAAGGAGTGTGGCTGTGTTCCAATAAAACTTTATTGACACAAAGAGATAGTGGATGGGATTTGGCTCTCGATAGGGGATTTTTTCATCAGTCTTCCTCTGGGCTGGGTTCTGTGCTAAACTGCGTATAGACAGAGAGAAGAAGGAAGTGTTTTGTCTTTGCCTTCACGTAACCGGGAGAGATTAGAAAAGGGATCTTTGCCATGCAGCACGTTAACAGCATTAAACAAGGTACACACAAAGTGCTGTGAGATCAAAGAGAACGAAGCAAGCTGATCTCCTCTGTGCACTAAAGAAGGTCTCACAAATGGAGGGATATCTAGCCTGGATTTCAAAACTGAGTGGGAGTGTATCCACATGCACCGTGTCATTGGCTGTGTGCTGGGTTTCTTCTATATGATTTGGGGGTGTCTCCATGAAAATTCCCAAGTCCTGGGTTTGGCTCAGACCAATAAACTTTCCCAGGAAACTGGTGGGCACTTTCCAAAGTAAACTTTACTAAACCCTTTCTCTGGCTTATTTTTCATCCTTGTTTGATCAACGTATGAAAACAGCCAATGCCGGGGCCTCTTTGAAGTTCTCCTGTGTTGTGTTTATTTGGTGTGTACATACATGTTCTACAAGGTACTAAAGATTAAATCATAGGGAGTTGTTACAAATTCCACCCCCAGCCATGGGGCAACTGTGGCCTCCTTTCAATCCCACAATGAGTGCCTACTGTGTACGAAAGGGAGTTTTCCTGTCCAAAATAATCATCATTCCTTCATTTCCCATACCACTTTCACCAGCAGGTGAAAGTTCTCAAAAAGACAAAGGGTCCTGAAATGTTTGGTTCAGAGGAAGCAAAGGGAATGAGGAAGTGGAAGGAAAAAGTATTTGTTTGGGGTATAGGGGTGTTAACTGTTTCCCTTTGGGCAGGAATTTAGCTTAGGCGAGTGTTAATGACTCCATTCCTATTCTTGTTAAGAGTAACTATGCTCTCCAGAGATTCTTGAAATAACCGTGCTATCTAAATATGCAGTATTTTCCACATATTTGCACATTAATCCCCCAGCTCTGCTAAACCAGCTGCTAAAAAAAGTTTACAACAATCCCAATAGATTTCTTTTAGAGCAGCGGTAAGGGAAAGAGTTGAAGCTGGGAAAATGTGATAGAGTACTAGCAATCTTTCTACTTAGGTCACGGGTGTGGAAGAATTAAACATTTACATATAGTTAAAATGCAACTAAAATATAAAAAGAAATTTAGTGTCCAAGTTTTCTTTGAAAATTATAAACAGGGAGCATGATATTTTTTGAAGTAAGTAAATCCTAGATATGTCGTGAGAAGTTAAGAGACAGATGTTGAGAAGTAGAGGAAGGAATGACATGGAGAAGAGGTAAGGGAGAGCTGAAAGGAGGGAAGGAATGGAATCCATTGGAAACAACAGCAACAACAAGATTTGTCTCTACAGGGTGAGTGGAAGAGGGAAAAGTTTGAAGAGAAAGAATCAACTCTCAGTAAAGAGAGAAGAGTCAAAAAGGAGAGAAAACGGGAGAAAGAGTCACATTCATTTAAAACATAAGAAAAAAATCACCATCTGGAATCTTCATGGGCAGAATGAAGGCCCACTGTTTTCAGCTGTTCATATTCTCACCCTTAAAACTTCAGAGGATTTGATGTTAATGAAACTGCCATGGCAGCCCCAGAAGGGATAGGGTTTATTCCGGGTGGCTATGGCATTACCCAGAGCAATGTCAATTCAGAGGGTGAACAAAACCAAACCAAGGGCCAGCCGTCCCACATTGAAAGGCAATGGACTCTCCAAAAAAAATCCTGTGATGTTGTTATTACTGTTTTCTTGTTAATGAGACTGAAGCTTAGGAAGATTCTATGTGATTTGTCCAAAGACCTGTAGCTACTAAATGGTAGGACTGGGTTGGCGCCCAACACCAAAATCCAAGCACTTTCCATCATCCCTTGGGCCTGCTACTAATCCACCAGGAGAGAGAATTTGGCTCAAGGGCCCGCTAGAGAAGAGGTTCTCAGGGGACATTTGGCAATGTCTAGAGACATTTTTGGTTGTCACAATTGACTAGAGCATGCTACTGGCATCTAGTGGATGGAGGCCAGGGATGCTACTAAACATCAATGCACAGGCAGCCCCCACAAGAAGGAACTATCTGGCCCCAAGTGTCAATGATCCCAAGGTTGAAAAGCCCTGCAGAAGATGGAAGGCCTTGGCCAGAGTTGCTCTCCTAAAAGACGGTCTGTTACAAGGCTGCTCAGATATAACCAGAATGCACAAATTTTTTTTTTTTGAGACAGAGTCTCACTGTGTTGCCTGGACTAGAGTGCCATGGCGTCAGCCTGGCTCACAGCAACCTCAAACTCCTGGGCTCAAGTGATCCTTCTGCCTCAGCCTCCCGAATAGCTGGGACTACAGACATGCACCACCATGCCAAGCTCATTTTTTCTATGTATATTCAGTTGGCCAATTAATTTCTTTCTATTATTAGTAGAGAGTAGGGGTCTCGCTCTTGCTCAGGCTGGTTTCGAACTCCTGACCTTGAGCAATCCGCAGGCCTCAGCCTCCCAGAGTGCTAGGATTATAGGCGTGAGCCACCACGCCCGGCCCAGAATGCACAAATTTTAATACTTTAAGTACCTCGGAGGCCTCTTAGGGAAGGAAAAAGTGGGAAAGTCAGCTTTTCTGTTCTGTTTGTTGCCTAAATATAAGGCTTTTGGCTTTGCAAACTTCAACCAGTTCCTTTTAATACAGTGTATTAGGAAGAAATAGAAAATACTGACCAAGATAATGCAGAAAGTTTTCTTTGCCTTTTCTTTAGCCTCTTCATCTTCTGCCTAAAATCTTGCATCAGTGACTTGATTGTCCTCCCTGTCTCCAGCCTTCCTTCACTCAAGTGCCCACCCCTCCCCAATCATCTTTCCAAAATACACGCAAAGCAATGCCACTGCTAAACCTTCCAGGGCTCCCACTGCCCTCAAAATCAAGATCATCCATCCTTCCCAGCCCAGCACTCAGGGCTGCTATGGTCCTGACCCGGTCTGACTCCCCCAACTTAATTTCTAATGTCTCTCCTTTCCAAACATTTCTTATAATCCAGCCAAGCTACAGCACTTGCTCTTGTGGGTTGGGGGTGGGCAGGGCCATTCTTGGAATGTCCTTTCATCGGTCATGGCCTTTCATGGCCACATCTTACCGCAAGGTACAGCTCAAATGCCACCCTCCTCCCATCAAATTGTTTTCTGATTTTCCAAATTACAAAGAAATTCTTTCACCTCTGTCATCTCATAGTCATTTTTCAGTACCTCCAAATTTGAATGCATATATATATTTATATATGTGTGTGGATTATATGTAAAATATATAATATGTAGTACATATAGAATATTACACAATTTATTATGTATGCTATAGTAATTAAAATTGTTTTGGTATTGATGCAAGAATATCTATGAAACTCAATGGTAAAGAATAGAGAACCTAGAAATGGACTCAAATGTACAATTTAGTGTAAATTAAGTATACAGTAAAAGGGGAATTTTAAATCAGCCCTTTTTAGGTAAGCAGTTTTAAAGGCATAAGGTCAATGCTCTCAGAAGTTTCCTATGGGAGAAGAACTTTAATTTGTTCTGCACAGTCCTAGGGGACCACTGTGTATTCATTAACTACATACAGAACTTTTAATCATTTCAAGAATAAATTTAGATGAATTAAAAACCCAAATATGAAAAAACCTATTATAATAATATTATAAGAAAATATATTCTTGGGGTAGGAAAGCCTTAAATAATACACACAAAAAAACAAAAGTTAAAAGGAAATACAATGAATATGAATATTTAAATTTCAAAAATTCTGATTGGAAAAAGTTAGCCCAAATACAGTTTAAAGATAAGAGACATAATGGGAGAAAATATTTGTTACATAGAATGTAAGGGATTAATATCAATAATAAGAGCTGCAACAGTTCAATAAATATCAATAAAAAATAGCACCATCAAAATAATGACCATTCTAATGACATAAGAAGGCTCATAGGCTCATAGACTAGAAAATACAAATGGCCATTGAGCATAAGAAAAGATAGTGAGCCTTGCTCATAATCAGCAAAGCATAAAGCCATCTACTGTATTCCTCTTTTAGCACATACAATTTGCAATGCATGAAGAAAGTTAATAATATCACATGATGGTAAGATTGTGGATAAGCAGCAACTCTTCTATATTGTAGATATTAATATACTCGATAAAGTTTATTTTCAAAAGTAATTCATTAAGATTTGCTGAAATGTAAAATGCATAAACTCTTTGGCCTAGCAATTCCATTCTAAGAGAGGATCTTTCTGAAATGTGCACACATGTACAAAACACTAGAAACAACTGAAATGCTCATCAATGGGAAATGGCTAAATGGTGGCATATACGTACTATGGAATACTATGCAGCCATTAAAAAGGATGCGGTAGAGACATAAATATTGACATGAAAATTTGTCCCATTCATTTTCTACACTGAAGAAAACAAGATATGTCACAGACATAGAGATAGATATGAACTGGACACTTTCTGGAAGAATGAACACCAGTGGTTAATTTGGGGGAGGGACACAAGATTGGGGAAGAAGAAAGCCTTCACTTTCTATTTAGGTCCTTCTCCTTCATTTTTATTGCTTTATGTCTTCATTTTTTGAAAAATCAGATATAAATATAACCTTTGTAATCTTGTTGATGATAAAATTAATATTTAAAGGGTAACTAACAACTGTCATCTGTTAAACACCTAACTTCAATGCTTTGTGGAAATTGCCTCAAATGCATCACCTCATACAACCTTTGCGCAACATGCTAAGGTACGTGTTATGTCATATGTCAGATCAAGAAGCTGAGTGTCAGAGAGTTGAAACAACTACTCTCTGGACATATGAAGACTAAGGTGTGGAGCCAGATAGGAACAAGGTCTGCCTATTGGCAGAGCCCACACCCTTCACTGCCAGAGAGGATGAGAGTGTCCAGTCAGATGGGTGTCTTGACAGCTGTGGCTGGATGGGCTGGAATACATGAAGCATTCAAGGGTGGGCAGAGCTAGGGAGAGACACAGAAACAACCCTTAGAAAGCACCAAAGGCCAAAAGTGGAGGAGTACACATGAGCAATACTGTGAGTCCTGCCTGATGAGGGGCACCACACCTGTGCTGGCCACGTAGTGTAGAGGTATGAAGTTAAGTAGTTATAAGGGCACAGGGTCAGAGCTCAGAGAATTTCCCTGTGGGAGAAAGACTTCATTTGTTCTGCACAGGCCTAAGGGAGTTGGAGGCGAGAAAGGCAGACATGGGCAGAAGTTTCTAGAAGGCTGACTTCAGCTCAATAAAAGACATACATATAAATATTAATGTATTTTAAAAACCCAGAGGACTCTGGGGGAAAAATAAAAAGGTAGGACTGACTGGACAAGGAAAGCAATCTCTGTTTCTAGAAAAGTCCTGCCTTGGCTATATGAAAGACTGAAGCACAACCTTGCAGGTGGCCCTCAGTGTCCAAAGCCTATGTAAGTAGAACAGTGGGGTATGCTTTCTCATGAAAATAGATAGGCATGGAATGCTGGTATTGTTTATTTTTCCCCACCTAGTGCCTTCTACCCCTCTGTTTTTTTTAATTTGGGAAACTACTTTTCCTCCACTGCATGTGGTCCTGGTAAATCTGTGAAGATGCCTCCATCTCTCCTAAGCTCCAAGAAGCCAATTCCTCATTGTCCCTGGAATTTGAACCATGAGTAAAGTCACACAAGAGCTGAACAACATGGTTAGAGTTTTTTCCACCCAAAAGCTACACATTTAGAAAAATGTTTCTTTGGGGGAATGGTTATGAATTTCAAAAAAGCAACCAAAAAATGAACCCCTGGAGTCCAGCCCAATTCTGATTTAGTAAGGCAGAAGTCACTGAGTAATTGCATACCTTTTTATTACAAAGATAATTGAATCATAAAATATAGAGCACACTGGTATAAATTACAGATATGACCCAAACACGGTCACATGAAGTAGCTTTGTCTCAGTGGGGTGGAGCGGAGCATATTATCTCCATGACTTCAAGGTTGCCCACCCTGTGTGTTTGATACTTCATCTATCTGTGTCTCAATTATGATTTTTAGCTTCTGAAAATTCCATGACACAGTGGGGGATGTATGTGTGTACTCGTGTTTATACACACAGTCATTAAAGGCAAGCAGGGCTCTGGCAGAACTTTGGGATGATGACAATGTGATTTACTTGAGTAAACATTTGTTAAGCATCCTCTTTATGTCATGCCCTATTGCTAGAATCAGGGGATACAAAGATGAAAAAGACATCTCCACCTTTGAGAAACTCCCTGTCTAATGGGGAAGACAGATTCAAAAAGAGCTAACAATGCCATTGAAATGAGCTTGGGACGATGAGAACACAGAAGAAAAAGCAATTTCACTGAGGCTGCTGGGAAGGCTTCACAGAGGAGGTGCTTTGAGAAGGGTCTTAAAGGGTATGGAGGATGATCTAGGCAGGTCAAAGGCCGGTGAGAATGAATGAGCTCAGGGCACTCATCCAAAACTGTGCATAACGCAGAGAGAGAGGGAGGCAAAGGGCTTTCTTTATCCGCACAGGTGAGGATTTCCCACGGCTCTATTCTCTATTCTGGGGTTGTCATTGTTATGGATTGCGCCCATGTTTCATTCTTTTCCTACATAACAGCATATCCTCACTTGCCAATGTCTGTAAACTTGATGGGTTATAAATGTTTACTCTTTTACAACCTCCATATACATCACAACATGCGATTTTTCAGAACGTTTTCTGGGCCGGGCCTAGTTATGATTTTATGTGAAACATACTCAGGTGACCATTGAACTTCTTCTACCTGTTCAGGAAGAATAGCTATTAGACCATGGGGTCAACAATGTTTCCTCATTTATTCAAGAACCATTGACTTGGAATTTCGTATTATGCAGAGACTAAAGGTTTTATTTTGTTTTACCTAAAAATAATGATTCACCAGCCAATAAATGAAGGATAACAAGTACACTTATCGAGTTGATATTGTACCCACTTCAGGGAGAAAATTTTTGAATGGCCACAGAAAGAAACTATTTCCAAAAAAAGAAAAAAAAAAGATACGTGATGCCTCCAGATTTGTTCTTTTTTCTTAAAATTGCTTTGGCAATTCGGGCTCTTTTCTGGTTCCAAATGAAGCATAGAATTATTTTTTCCAGGTCTGTGAAATATGACATTGCTATTTTGATGGGGATTGCATTGAATCTGTAAATCACTTTGGGTAGTATGGACATTTTAACAATGTTGATTCTACTGATCAATGAGCATGATGTATTTTTCCACTTGTTTGTATCCTCTGTGATTTCTTTCCTCCGTGTTTCATAGTTCTCTTTGTAGAGATCTTTCACCTCCTTGGTTAAGCATATTCCTAGGTATTTTATTGTCTTTGTGGCTATTGTGAATGGTATTGAGTTTTTTATTTGACTCTCAGCTTGACTATAATTGGTGTATAAGAATGCTACTGATTTGCATACATTGATTTTGTAACTTGAGACTTTGAAGAATTTATTTATCAATTCCAGAAATCTCTTGGTGGAGTCTTTGAGGTTTTCTAGATATAAGATCCTGTTCTCAGCAAAAAGCAATAGTTTGACCTCCTCTTTCCCAATTGTGATATGCTTTATGTCTTTCTCTTGCCTGATTGCTCTGGCTAGGACTTCTAGCACTATGTTGAATAGAAGTGGTGACAATGGGTACCCTTGTCTTACTCCAGTACTTACTGGGAAATGCTTCCAACATTTCCCCATCGGTATGATGTTGGGTGTGTGTTTGTCATATGTGTGGCTTTTATAATTTTTTTGAGATATGTTCTTTCTATTCCTAGTTTGTTAAGGGTTTTTATTATGATGTGCATTAGATGGTTTTCTTGGAGACAGCAGATACTTAGGTTGTATTTTTCATCCATTCAGCTAGTCTATGTCTCTTAAGTGGGGTATTCAGACTGTTCATTGGTTTCAGTTTTTTTTTTCAATTGCTAAATGGGGACTTGTTTGCCATTACCATAGGATTGTCATAAAGATGAAGACAACAGATATTAATATGTTGAATATGATATGATAAATATTTAATGGCAATAACTAATATTGCCATTACATATTCAACCAGATCTTGTGCCTCAAGTTTTGGGTGTAGAAGAATTGGGTCATCTGATTAAAGTTTTATTTTTTTAATAAGCATTACTGAGGCTCACACCAGGCAATGGGAATAAGGAAAATGAATAAAACTCAGTCTCAGTTCTCAAAGCTTTGTGACGTCAGCAGTTACATAAGCCAATTACTGCAAAATAGTGTGTTGAAGCCTACTAAAGCAGCATATTTTCAAAGTGCAGGGAACAAACCCGCATACAACCCTTGCTCTGTCTGAGGAATCAGAAAATACTCAACAGAAGTGTTATTTAACGTGAGTCTTGAAGGATAGCAAGAATTCAATAGTTATAGTAGGTAGAATAATGCTCTCTCCTCCAAAAGATGTCCATGTTCTGATGCCTGGAACTTGTGAATATGTTACTTTATATGGGGAAAAAGTGACTTTGCAGATTGATTAAGATAAAGGATCCCAGGTGGGGAAATAGACCTGGATTTTCCAGGTGAGCCTAATTTAATCATGAATCCTTAATAATGGAGACCCTTTCTTTCCTGACTGCAAAGGGAAATGTGACTACAGAAAAGTGGTCAGAGGGGTGTAATGTGAGGATTCAATCCACTCTTGCTACCTTTGAAGATGGAGGAAGGGGCCATGAGTTAAGGTGTGGGTAGCCTCTAGGAGCTAGAAATGGCAAAGAAACAGATTCTCCCCTAGAGCCTTCAGAAAGCAAAGCAGCCCTACTGATACCTGGACCTTAACCAGTGAGACCCATGTTGGACTTCTGCCCTCCAGAACTATAAGATCATAAACGATATGATCTTATAAACCAGACACTACTTTGTGGTCATTTGCTACAACAATAGAACACTAACAAAATGGGGAAAGTTTAATGAAGGGGAAACACGAGCAAATACCATCAGTGAGAATGGTGGCTTCTAATAACTGCAGGTAATTCCATGTTACTGGAACGCAAATTGTAGGCAAGGGGAAAAGACAGGAGAAAAGCTGGAAAGCATCAGACCCTTAATAATAGCAGCCATGACAATGGCAGCAACATTTATTAGACATTTAATGCATGCCAGACACACATCTAAGCATTTTACATGTTTAACTCTAAAACTCAAAACCATTCTATGGAATAGTGACTATTATTATCTCCACTTACAGAAGGGGAAACCAAGTCACAGAGAAGGATGATTAACTTGCTCAGGCTTAACACAGGTACAATGTGACCATGCTGGGATTTGAACCCTGCAGTCTGGCTCCATCTCTCTCCCTCTAATCTCACCCTTCAACAGGCAGCATGGAGGCCTTGAAAGAATTTAAACAGGGAGAGACACTCAGAACAGAGGTTCAGGGAGATCAGCTTGGGGAATGGATTGGAGAGAAATAGAACTTCATTCCTTTATTATTTTCTCCCTTTCTGTGCATCTTGTTTAGAATTGAGAGATAGAAACATGTATGAGGAGATAGGCAGTTAGAAAGGGCTAAGGAAAAAAGAGAGTTGAGGAACACGAAAATGAGAGCCAAAGAGATAATTTCTCAAGGATGGATAAACCTGCTTCCCAGTGAGACGTGCTGTTATTATTTCCCAATTCCCAGCATCTCTGTCTTTCCTGCCTTCAAACAAGAATCAAGAACCTCTTCCTTGGTCCACAGTTCATGTCACCAGTGGTCAGTTGGGGTGTGTGTGTGTGTGTGTGTGTGTTTAATTCCTAAAGAGCAAACATTTTCAGATGAAAACTGCAACATTATTAGATCACTTTAAAAGAAGCAGTATCTGTTTGTCTTCTAGTGCATCCCATTAGATATTCTATGTAGAGGCCTGTTATACCACATATGCAGACTTGTTACGCAGGTCAAAGTTTTATTTGTTCCTCACCTTTATTTTCTTAGGAGTCTCTCCATTGAACGAGTAAGTGAATGATTGAATGAATCAATCAATCCCTCTTGAACTAGGTTTTATGATAGCTCCAGGTCAACTAGGAGCTCCTCTGAACACTATATAAAAGAAAACACACACACACACACAATAAGACAGGTTTCATCTCAGAATAGTTTGGAGATTTTAAGATATACCAGTGCTCAGGAAAACAGAATTGTTAGGGGTGGGCTTATGTATGGTTATTTATAAAATGCCCTACTTCCCAGGTGAGTCTATTGTTCTTCTATAATTGGGAACCACTTCTCTAAGCTCTTGAAAGCTCTTCCACCTTCACAGAGAAGAAAAACCATGGCTTTGGAGTGAGGTGCACAGATTGGATTCCTGTCTCCTTCTCCTCCAGGAGTTTGAGGAAGTTGTTCAATCTAAGCATCTTCTTTCACTTGGGATTTAATATCTTTCTCATAGAGTTTTTGGGAAAATTAAACAACTTCAAATATGTGAAGCAACTGACATAGCCTGACACATAGTAGGTGCTCAGTAAATTGGAATTCTTATCTCCTTTTCCCACATTCTTCCCCAGTAAATCCAGGGAGGACTTCTGCAGGGAAAGAAGCAGGGTTATCCTCTGATCAGCTCAATGCCTTCCTCCAGCTGGTAGACCTACACACAAAGTCTGTCTTTCATCAGCTCTCCAAATGCTGTTCCCAGCACTGGCTGGCACCTCTCCTGGGCAGCTGATGCCCAAGCTCAGACTCATTGTCCCCCAGGACTGCTCTCCCTCTTGCATCATGGGGAAGCAGTGGTGTGGTCTCTCACCTAAAGTGTAACTCTGCGGTGTGTTCAGCTCTGCTCTGGCACAGGCCACCCCTGCACTGCGCTTTCATGTAGCCTGCGAATGCTTCTGCTGTGAGTTCCAGGGGGTACCAAGTCATACCAGCTGGCAGTTACCAGAACCTCTTACTGGACATCATCTTTTCAAGAGCTTCCTAGGGACCATTATTTTAATGCCTCTGCTACAAGCATGAGTTCTGAAGAGCAATTGTCCTCACTACTTCACTCCCCTGGGGACATCATGTCTCTGATTTTCTTCTACTTGGCCAGTATGTAAAAACTGCTTAAGAAGCATTTAGGAGTTTGTCCTTGTCAGCATTGCTGTCATCAGGACAGGGCTCATATCCCACTGCAGAAGGAAAAGCCGTAGCACTACCCCTCCTACTACGCAGGAATGCCTCATGGTCCTGGGAGACTCCCACGCTAATTTCCCCATTGTGTGCACAACGCTTTACAGTTTACAGATGCTTTTCACAGTCGTAACTTCCTATGATCCTCTCCAAAAATGCCATTGAGATAACAGGAAAGGGATGGTTATTACGTCCCCACTTCACCAATGAAAAACTGGCGCCTCTCACCAAACAAAGCCAAAAATCCTCACTAATGTACTTTACATGTCCAGGGCTGGGTCCTGGGTTTCGTTTACATACAGACATTTCAACAGGTTGTTAGCCCTAAATGACTCAGTTGAGACAGGAACTGTAGCTTAATGGACATAAGTCATTGTTGCTCTTGAAAAATGAAAATCTCCACCACCTGGATTGATACAGCTGGAAGGTAAAGGAAGCAGGACTGTTTACTCCTGTTCTCCCCAAATGCAAGGACAATGGGCAAGCCATGCTACATATGGCGTTTGTCAACAAAATTTCCAGAAAATGGATAGACATTGTCACTCTTTATTTGGATGACAGAAAGAATTTCTCCTCTGCAGTAATTCTTCCCCTGGCCAGGATTTGGGGGCTAAAACCATCCCTCATTTGCAGATGCCCAGTGGCTTTCCTGGGGTGTATTATATCTCCATTTGGCATAGAATGGACCGAGGCACCTTCCCTAAGCCACAGCTCTTCAGGCCTGAAACCACAGACTCCTTTTCAGTAAAACAAATGAGGAGGAATTCCTAGGGCCCTGGAAAGCACTCCACTTTCCCAGCCCCACCTACTGGAGGATTTGGTCTGGATCTCTGGGTGTTGCAAAAGAGAGAGGAAGAGGGAAAGAGAGAGAGAGAGAGAGAGAATCCATCCCTTTGGAGAGCCCAAACTGCTGCCTTATTGTCGGCTGACAATCAGCAGATCCTTTAGAGGCACCATTCAGGTCTGAGAACCTCTCAACTTTCTTGTGTCCTGACCTCACAGCCCACCTAGAAAGCCAGGTCCAAGGAGTAAAGGAATTGACAAGACTCCAGCTGCCACTAAAATGATCCTCAAGGAGAGATTTGCCAGGTGGTTACTGATAAAGAAGACAGGTAACTGACTGTGTGACTCAGTTGTCACCAATAACCCCATCTGATGCAGAAAGGCCAGGTACAGGAGGAGGACTGACTGCATGGCTACTAGGACCGCTACTAACTGCACAGGCACTGTCAGCCACCCACCTATTCTCATGGTTAACATCACAGCACACTCTCTAAAGGGGGCCAGGGTATTCCCATTTCACAAATAGGGAAGTTAAAAAACAAAACACACATACACACGCGTGCATACACACACACACACACACACACACACACACACACACCCCACACACACTTCTTGCAACATATTTTTAGCTCTAAAAACCACTGAAGGATGGAGGATTGAAATGACTCCAGTTTATACCCTTCGGCAAAAAGTGTGCTAGCAGATTCAAAATCTTTTATTGCTTCTAGGAATTGTGAAAGACTGCCCAATTTATGGCTGTTGTGCTCCTGCTCCAGTTAAGGGCATCCCCCAGGGACTTCAGAACTGCCAAATGCCAATGAGAAGCTAGCCAGGAATATTTTTTTTCTTCATTTTAGAAAGAAGCAATCACTGAAATAAAACCTTCTTGGAGATCAAAATCTCATTTTTTGCTATCAGTTGGTAAAGCATCCACAATACCACTCACTCTTGTTATCTGTCTTTGGGCCCTACGTTGGTCTGTCCCCTCCTCTCTGCCCACAGAGAAGAGGATGGCAGGAGGGCAGAGAAGAGGATGGCAGGAGGGCAGAGTGAGTCCTCGCTGGGTCTGCTTCCGGGGCTGCTGTATGGCTCAAACAAGCAGACAGCTGTGACTATGGCCACAAACACCACAGCAGTATACGAATGCTTTTTATTTGCAGAAGGCATGCTTTTTTAATGCAATGACTGAGGTGCCTTCCCCAAGCTCCCCAGCCTGGGTGAACCTGTTCTAGAATGTTCTATGCTTGGCTCCACTAGAATACTGTTATTGTGTTATCTTTGTTCCCCCTTGAAGGAAAACAACCTAACATACTGGTCCTTGAAACCACAGTGCCAGGACAGGGCAGGCAGTACACAGTGCTCCATAAAGGTGGGCTCAAGGGATGTGCACATGAACAAGTGAACGAGAAGGACTCTCCCCATTCCGGTGCAGGGGGTCAAGTCGGGCAGCCTGCACTTCAGCCTGGAAGGACGTCCTCATCAGACTGGTCATGGGAGATCAAACAGTCCTTTGCTGGAGATGCCCCTAGATCCCCATTGCTGTGGAAAGGGGCCTCACCCCTGCAAGTTCCCTTATACACACAGCACAGACGGGGACGGCCCTCTAGGGTTACCTATTTCTGCTTTCCTCCGTTGGTGGACTCTGACACCCAGCAGATGAGCAGGTCTAAGTAAGGCTTCTGTACATTGCTAAATTTTCAGTAGTTTTGGTAGCTAGTTGACGTCACATTGGTATCTTGAAAATTGACCATGGTTGACAGTATTTGCATCAGGGAAATTGGTAAATGCTACAACCAAGGTCTTTTTGTTTTTTTCTCCAGAGAGCCGATTGTTAAATATTTACCAACACACCACTGACTCAAGGTTGCATTAAGGTATGGAACCTGCAATTTTGCTTGTGCCTTCTAGATTGTATTCTGTTTTCCCCTTCTCCTGAGGTGCTTTTGAATTCTACCCTCCTACTCCTATCTGCCCTTGGTGTGGCTTCTAGAGAAATTCTAGTGTTATGTTCTCAGAGGTCAAAGAGGTACAAATAAATAGACCATTTATTTGTACAGAACCCATATATTGTTTCAAGTGATGTCATGCATATTTCTCTATTTTGATCTGTGCCACAACACTGAGAAAGACAGAGTTAGCACTCTTACTTATAATGTGCAGATGGGAAAACTGCCATTCAGAGTTACTACATGGGACTGATTTGGCCAGGAACAGAAGAGGACCCAGGGACCCTGAAAAGTCACACAAGTGCCTCTGAAAGTCACACAAGCACCCCTAGACAGAGCAGCCACCACCAGGGCAGACTGTGGCCAGCCGGGGAGAGCCAAACTGCAGTGAATACACACACGGCTTTTATGTGGTTTGAGGCTACATTCTGTGATTCTTTATGTAGAAGCAAATTGTCCTTTTAATTATTGTGTGGGCTGTACTGAAATAGATGCACATTCCTTGAGCCACTGGCAGCAGCCAGAGGGGCCCAGGTGTTCAGCCTGAAGATCTGCCAAGTTTCAAACTTGATGCTTATAGTTGGCAGTGGTATCTGTCTCAATGCAGAAAGTTTTGTTTTTCTTAAACTAAAAGACTTTGGAATACTATAAATGGGGAACACAATGGAATCGCCAATGTGTTCACAGCATACTCCATCGTGGGAAAGAGCTGGGGACAAGGTCCTGGCCGGCAGTGGGCAGCGGGTGTTCAATGAGACATGAGAGGACCTGATCCCGCTGCCTTGGTCTGTCTCAGATACAGGAATCTTGTAACTGTCGCCAGAGGGTAGCTCGTTTGGTTTCACAGCAGCTGGGACTGCTGTCTTTTGAAATCCCTTCATATAGTCTCAAATAAGTTTGTGGCAGGGAAGCACATTGGCCTATACAGAATTGGAGTTTTCAGACAATCAAAGCAAAGAGAAAGCCAGGCCCCTATCCTGCATTTCTCTTTGTTTATCTGCCTTGGGACTGGGGGACAGCATTGATCCTGGGCTCTACAAGGGACACACTGTAGCTGGATCCATCTTCACCTTTCCCACCTGCTGCCCCGGCTTAGGTGATCACGAACACCCCCTCTTTTGCTGCTCCTTAAATGCCTTCCCCTAAACCAAGCCCAGTGGCCATCTCCTCTTTTCTCTTACCAGAAACTAGGGCTCTTTGGTGCCCTACCTCCCTGGCATCCCCCCAGACAACTTGAAAAGGAGGCATAAGCTCATGCTAGTTATTAGTGATCTACACAACAAGTCTTTCTATTGCCCTGGTGGAGGACGCAGGCAGATTCATGTAATTCTCCGGGTGGGTGTTGTTGCCCGCAACCCCAGCACCCCTTCCTTCATCTTAGGACGTCACTCAGTTGTTCTTTAGGGACCTTCCACTCCTCCATTTCATGCTGTCTTTGTGGGACTGCAAGTCAATCTTGGCGGGATTTTTAATCAAGAAGTTCTTCCCTCTTTTGGCCAAGGGGAGACAACTGACCCAGCCTAAGCCCCTCAGACTCTGTCGCAGGAATTCGAGCACAGTTCCACACGGTGGACGACACCCAGGGCTAGTGCGTCCCAGGGCTGAGATGTGAGCAGCCTGTCCCCAGGTTCCTGCAACCTAATCCTCAGGGCTGCCCTTGGGTCTTCTCTTATCTCTCGACTGTCTTCCCTGTGAACTAACTTATCTTACATACTGAGGGCTCTAGTCACAGCCCACCGGCATCTCCGAACCCAGCGTAGCAACAGCACTTCCCCACTGAGCAACAATGAACCGAAGAGTGGGGTGTGAGGAGATGAGAACAAACTTGAAAACAGTTGAAAACTCTGGGTCATCAGGGACAATGAATGGGCACAAACTGGGAACTTGCATAGTATCTTCCCCATTTGTCTCTGGGTTCACCCGTCTGTAATAGGGAGCTGGGCCCATACTGGAAACCGATGATTTCATCACACCAGTGTCTTCATTCATTCAGCAGCCACAAATCGAGCTCCTTCTCTGTGTTGTGCGGGGAACCAGCCCAGAGAGAATGCAGGTAGAATGCAGCCTCCACCCCCAGGTGACCTGGTTAGGTTTGTGTCTGAGGAAAACAGTCCCGGCACACAGATTACCGGGCAGCGCTGTCCCGGTATGAAATAATCTGGGCTACAGCCGTGGCCACGGAGGCAGGCGGGGCTTTGGTGACTGACAGAGCAACAAGGAGGGAGAAGCTCAAGTGATCCAGTTTCCTGACTTGGGAGACAACATGTCCCCGAGATATTAAAGAGCCATCATGTTTTTTTCCTGTGGTGTAGTGGGTGGCTTCAAGGGAACAGGGCTCAAGGGAACCACAGCTCAGAAGTCAGTCCCTTTATATTTTGCTTCTCGGGAAAGTTGCACTTTTCCTGGCCTCCCAAGAAGAACAGCCCCTCTGCGCCAGAGAACTCGGAGACCACACAGCAGACATCCCCGACACCTGCTTTTCTCACAGTCTCTCTACTTCTCTAGACCGGGAGAGAGACGCGCACAGCAGGGAACTGCTTAGCAACTGCACGTAGGAAATTGGGATTCCAAACTATTCGGGTGGGTTTTTTTCCTCCCCGCTTTGTTCTCCTGTTTTGTTTCCAGTCGTTTATGATTCAGTCATTGTTCCATCACACAACAACGCACTAACCGGTTCCGCAGGCCCTGGCATCTAACCTGCACTGGGGCCCTGGCCGCCTGGGTTCCTGGTGGGGGGAGGTTGCAGGCAAAGGCCCCACCCACGTGATTCCCCCTGGAGCTGGCCAGGGCAAGCCACAGGGGAGGCTGTTCTTAGGGACCCCTGGGTTTCCTCTGGGGCTGGAACCTCCCTGTCCTTATCTCTCCCCGTTTCTCACACTCTTGCCAGCTGCCAGGTTTCCATGTTGTCTCTCTCTCTAACCCATCAATATGCATCTCCCTGAATATGCATCCTTATCTCATGTCTCTGTCTCTTTCTTCATCTCTCTCTGCCTCTCTGATCTCTGTGTCTCTATCTCGTTTCTCTTTTTGTCTCCATCCCTTTCTGTTTTCTTTCTCCACTTCTCTTTGTATCTGCCTCTCTCTCTTCCTGTGCCTCCGTGTTGTCTTTTTCTGTGTCTGTAAGTTTCTCTCTCATGGTGTCTCTTTGCATCTCTCAGTTTCTCGTTTCTCTGTCTGTTTTCACTTTGTCACTCTACTCCTTCTCTGACTCTTTCTCTGGGCCTCTCTTCTCTTTCTCTCTCCCTTCCTCCTCCCCTCTCTCTTTCTGAGTTTCTTTCGGAAGCTCAGCAGCTTGGCCCAAGTCCCAAATGAAAATGGGCCCGGTTTTCAGGACAGCTAACATTGCACATCAAGGGTTAATTTTTTCCCTCATCATCAGCTTTCCATTTCAGAATCCCCGAGTCTGGCCAAAAAGCGCTTCCTAGGGAAGGGCCCACGTGCTGCGGCAGAAGCCACTCAGCCTCGCTGCACCCCAGAGAGCGCCAAAGAGGGCGGGGCTGACAACGGCAACGTGCAACGTGCCGGGGTTTCTCTGGCGGTTCTCCAGCTAGTCAGAGCCAATTAATATGAAATCAATAGGCCAAATCAACGTTTTCAGAAGTTAACTGAAAAAAATCCCTTAAGATTAACCAGCCTGTGGCCTTTGCGATGAAATTGTTACCACACCACTTTCTTTTCTTTTGAAAAGTCCAGATGGGCAGATAAATCCAAAGTAGATCAACCACATCTGCCATTCCTCCACCCGATTCTACCCTCCCGCTTCCCTCGCTCCTCCCCGGCATGCACAGCACGTGGAGCCTGAGCTGCACTGAGAGTTCATACGGTTTTTAATTCTCCATTGTATTAAGAGGAACCACATCCTGACCCCTCCGAGGCCAAGAGCTGGCAGATTCTGGAATCTGCCTTTTCCTAAGGTGAGAACCGCATTAGCTGCGGGGGCTGCTTCCTCCCAGGCACAAAATGGGCCAGCAGTAGAACCCAGCCCCGCGGCTGCCTTATCCGGTGTCCTAAACCAGTATTCAAATAAAAAATAGTCCAGGTGGCTGTTTTCCATTTATAAAGCCCCCTTTTCTACGTTTGCTCGATAATGTGGTATCATGCCCAGTTTAGACATGAGGTTATTCTGAAAGTCCTTTCTTGAGAAGGGAGCAGGGAAAAGCGAAGGAGGGAGGACGCGGGTTCCCTGGGATCAGTGTGTCTTAGGCAGAGTGGCCAGGGCCCCTGGAATCAGGGCGGCCTCTGGAGTTTGGAGCCAGGTCTCAAAAGTGAAGGCTGCTACCCCACGATGTCTGTCTAAATGACCTTGAAACGAGAAGGACATGAAGCAGGTATCAGAAACTGAAAATCTTGGGAAGAACCGAATCAAGAGAATATTGGGAACACAATGTTGGGAAATACCTAAGAGACTGAGGTGCGTGCGGGCTTTTGAGTGCTCCCTGGGTGGAGTCACAGGGGTGTTAAAAGGCTAAGGACGCACAGTGTCTGGAGCGAAGTAGGAAACTTTTCAAGCCCAAATCCTCTGATTCCAAAACTAGCGTTCATTAGGTAAAATAGTGTTTTCCCAAGGGTGAATGTATATTCTTCATGGCTAGGGACACCCTTTAAAAGCTTACTTTTCTTTTAAGATGAGTAAGAAAAGTATAGGGAATATTCTCTTTTGTGTGGGCTGAGACTCTGGGAATAAAAACTGAGGTTTCACATGAAAAACTGACATTGTAGAATTCCAGACTGGAAGATATTTAGAGATCAACTGGTCCATCCTCTTGATTTGACAGATAAGGAAACGAAAGCCGGGAGATGGAATGTCATATATAAGGTGGCACAGCAAGCGTGGTGGGTGGTGACTCACACTCCACAACCCCAGAGTAGTAAGTTCGTCATGTGGTTGTGACATTTCTTCATGCCATTCTCAGAGGACTGGGGAACAGAAAAGGTATTGTCTATATAGATTAGCACTCCTGCGGCTTGAGGCCTTAAAATGTTGTTGGAAGTCTGAGAGAGGCTAGACTTACAGAAAAGCATCTTGGGTTTTGCAAGGCTGTGTTAGCACCACAAGCAGCAGACCTGGGCCATCCTGAGATTCTGACACAGCAACATTCCAGGCTTTGGCTCAGAGTGATGCTCTGCTCTCAACCAGAGTGTGGCTTGGGTAGTGTCCCACCTCCTGGTCCCTTGCTGGGCTCCACACTGGACCCTGAGATGCCCAGCTGTCAGCAGCCTCCCTGGCCCAGCAGCCCTGAGCAGATCTGTCCTCTACCTGCCTGGCCTGCTCCCAAAGCCTGCTGTCTGGTTCTTGTCCTGACGTTGGCATGAACTGGGCACTTTCTGTCATTATCCCTGCCATACATTTAAGGCCACATGATGGAGACGCTCTGCTGACATCTGGAATCAACATCTACCATGTGCCAGATCTGACCTCAAAGTGCTGACAGTTAGACCATCGCCTGGTCCACCATATCTCCCTGCTCCTCTCAACCAGGGGACAGCCTGGGGTCTCTATGACACTCATGCTGGGAAGAAGAGATGTGCCCAGGACCTAGGTGGGTACTATAGGAGGACGAGAGAGTGGAGTCTGGTACAGGCAGGCTGAGCTGAGCCTCTCTGAGGATGCAAGCTCTGGGCTCCTGTGTATGATCATGAACCCCTGATCTAGAGACCCTTGGGATGAAGGCAACACAGCAACTCATTCCTGCAGGAAATAGAGTTTGCCATCAGCAGTCAACATGGATTCCAATACCAAATCAGCCTCTCTGAAGTCCTGCTTACTTCATTTATAAAATAGGGTCAAAATACTACTGATCATGCTAATTTGTTTAGCAATTAAGTAAGATAATATAGCTCTTATTGATATAAAGGGCCACCACACTTTTTTCCTTTCCCCATCTTCTCTGTCAAACTCTCTCCTCCTTGATAGTGATCTAAAGAAGGCCTTGATGGGATTTCACTTCCTTGCAAAGATGAAATGAAAAAAGTAATTTTTAATGCTAGTGTTAGGGGTTTTCAACTGCCGTATGCAATTGAAAGCCAAGGGTAGCTTAGACGGTGTTTTAGTGTCCAGTGGCTGCTATAATAAATGGCCACCTGCCTGGTGTCTTAAAACAACAGAAATGTATTATCTCCCAGTTCTGGAGGCTGGAAGTGCAGAATCAAGGTATTGGAAGGGTTTGATTCCTTGCGGAAGCTCTGAGGGAGAAACCATTCCACACCTCTCTCCTAGATGCTGGTTTCTGCTAGCAATCCTTAGAATTCCTTAGTGTGTAGACTCATCCCTTTGATCTGTCTCTGTCTTTACATCACCTTCTTCTCTGTATGTCTTCACCTTTTCTGTCTCTTATAAGGATGCCTGTCATGGGATTTAAAGCCCACCCCAATCCTGGATGAAATTGCCTTAATTCCAACTGTAAGGACCTTTATAAGGACCTTTATAACCTCATTCTGAGGTTCTGGGAGATGTGAATTTTTGAGTGTGGGGAGGTCAACATTCAACTCACTACAGACAGGTTTAATGGGAGAAAAGGATACTGAATAAACAGAACTGGCTGTGGGTCTTAGCCACTCACCACTCACCTACTGGGTAACCCTAGCCACGTCACTTTCCCTCTCTGATCCTTGGCTCACTCCCCACATCACCTCTAATAAGACAACACTTGGGAGAGAACTTTGTAAAATGCTGCCTAAGGCCAAGTGGGTTTTATGACTGGCTCATGGAGAAATAGGAACCCAGTGAGAAAAGAGACTGACCATGTCGGGGGTTGCTGGCATCCTTTGAGTAGCAGCTGAAAATATTTCCCCCGAATACACCTACATAATCATGGTACCCCATGGCCCTTTACTGAGCTGGGCATCTTGAGCTCATCTTGACTAGGTTGCCCTATCTTTCTAGAACATGCCCTCTGAGGCTTCAGCCAAGAGAAGGTGATGCCCAAACCCCTGCCTGCTTCTCCACACTCCCTCAGACAGGCGTATATATAACAGACAGACATTGTATAACTGTGTTGACAAATAGCCACTGGTGTAGGGCATTGTGACCCGAAACCCATTCTCTGGGACTTATCTGCAGGCTCTCTGTATAGACTGTAACCGAAGAAATGCATGTGTTCCAGATATTTATCTCCTAATTACAAATCTGATGTGCCATTTACGGTAATGTACTTGTCCATGCTAATGTTTTCTCTTCCCCCAGAGGATCTGTCAGGGCAGATTTGATGCAAGAACAGAGTGTCTCTGGTGCATTTTAATTAGGCAATTGCTCTTCAGTCATGGTGAGCATCAGGTGCCAGGCCTATTGCAAAGCAGGTGGGATCAACAACCCTCCACTGATGTCTATTCTAGGATGAGTAAGGTAGTCTTTGCTTTTGAGGGGACTTGACAGGCACAGACTGCCAATTAGCAGGTAGGTGATCAGTGCTCTCAACCAGCTCTGTGGGCTGAGGAGTTGGAGTTCCACTGGAGGCTTGAAGTTTAGTAACAACAGGAAAATGTATCAATAGCTGGACTTGTCACAAGGAAGCAGTGGGAAATTATCAGGTAGATGTGGAGCAGGACTGAATTCTCAGCAGAGGAAAAAGCCTGAACAAAGGTATGGAGGGGTAAAAGGCAGGGGATGTTTGGCATGTGGTGGATGCTTGGGGTATGTGCAGAGTGGGAAGGGATGAGGCCTGGAGACAGGTCACACAGTGCCTTGACATCAGGCCAAGGAGTTGAGCCTGTAAACACTAAATGAGGTATGGCTGTGCTTGACTGTGGAAGAACATGATCCAGACTGTGTTGCAGACAAGTCCCTTGCTATTGCCTAGAAGATCTAAGAGAGGAGGCCAAGGGAAGGAAGAAGGGAAAGAAGCTGTTGCAATGTATCAAGTTCAAGAGGATGGTTGGCCTGAACAGGGCAGTGCCAGGGGAAATGGGCAAGTAGAATTGACAGGATTGTCCATGGGAGGTTGCAGGGAGAGGAGTGAGGCAGGTAGGAGGGCTGGGATGACTTGGATATGGTCCATTCACTGGATGAGGACTTCAGGAGGAGGCACAAGAGCAGAGGGGAGTAGGCAGAAAGGGTACAGTGGGGATGAGGAGGGTTGATTTGGGAGTTGCCAGATCATGAATCCAGCCCATGCTGGATGGGCTATGTGATTTCAGGTGCCTAAGGAGAATCTCAGCTCACATGTTCCAAAAAGCCCCATCTGACCATCCACTGTGTGGACTTATTTTCCAGCTCTGGCATCCTGACCTCAACTCTCAGCTGCCACTTGGCCCCTTTGACCACGGGTCAGCACTTGCCCATCTCCACTCAGTCCCTCCCACACTCTGTCCCCACTCTGCCTCTCTCTCCTCTCCCTCCTCCTCTACCTAGTGCCTTCCCTGGGCTTGCTTGGTGCAGGGATTCCCTGAGCCTCTTGCTCTGCCTGGGCCATGGTTTGATGGGTGGTAGGGAGGAGGTGGCAGAAGAGGGTGTCATCTCCCCATCTTCGTCATTCCTATCAGATTCTTCCTTTTGCATCTTTCTGAAGAAGACCTTGTGGTCAGATAGGACCACAGATTGGGGCTTGTGGAGAGAGTGAGGATGCTTGATAGGCCTTAGTGATTCAAAGGAATTGAAAAACTGGTCCCACTATAAGGTATGACTCCACAATAGACCAATTGCTCAGTAGACTTGGTCTCTACCAGGTCTTCCCTATCTGTAATCAGTCAATTTCTTTTTTCTCCCTTTCTCCTTCCTTCTTTAAGTACTTCCTCTGTGCAAACACTGGGCCAGACCCTGGGGACATGGAGGTGAATAAGGCAGGGAGCGAATCCACCAGGAGCACAAGATCTAGAGGCAGAAAAGAAATCAAATGCTCACAGTTCCCCAGATTGAGGCCCATGACAGAGAGAAGCCCAAAGGAGGAGAATAAGCAGATTGGGAACAGAGCTACTTCCACAGAGGAAATGTCACTGAAGCTGGGACGTGAAGGAGGAGCTTGCACAGGGAGAAAGGGACCAGGACATTCGAGGCAGAAGCACAGTGTGAAAGGCCATGCCCCGTTCCACCTTCCCTCCCTCCTTTCTTCATCTCCCCTCCTCTCCCTTCTCTACCATCTTTTTATCCCAACCAAATACTGATGAAATACTTTGACTATTTTTATGCTAAACACTTTGCTTGCATTATTTCTATCCAGTGCTGCCTGTGATGTAAGGACAACCCCCATCTGTCATTCCCACCCTGGAGATGAGACACACAAGGCTCAGAGATTTTAGGTGACATCCTGGTGTATGGCTAGTGGACTTTGGGATTGGATAGCAACCCTGTTCTCCCCTCCACTGTGTATATCACCTCCTTAGGGAAATTTTGGCAAATTGTACATGTGTTTCTTTTAATCTGTGTAAGTGTGTTCTTGTCATTAGATGAGAAAACAATGTGAATGGAGGAAGAAATGCACAAAGTAGGAAGCTAGAAGACCTGGTCCTGTTATCTTTCCATAGGACCCAAGGGAGATGATGAAGAGGGTCTTCCTTTTGCATCACACCTTGGGTTCTCTGAGCAGAACAAATGGGGCCACCAGCTCAGCCCAGAGGTCTGCCATTGCTAATGCATGGTTGCCCAGGGCTTGTGCTTGGCTTAATACTCTGCCATCGCCATCTTAAAATTCTTCATAATTTTAATGAGAGGCACTCATTTTCATTTTGCACTGGACCCCACGAATTATGTAGCCAGTTTTTCCGAGAAAACCTGCTTTCCTGCCCATTCGCTGTCTCACTGTCACTGTCTGGCTGCCTCCCTTCAAGTGATTCTCCACCAGCTCCCCTGCGGCCCAGGCTGTGCCTTTGATCTGAGACACGGGCTGGTTCCGGGTCCACGCGGAATAGCAGAATGATGGTGTCCAGCACCAGACATGATTACCCAAATCATTTCCTCCTGTGACCAGGACCTGGCTTAATACTTCCCAGGTACCAGGTGTTCCCCAAATATCTGCATGTGGAAGGGTTTGGGTGGCTCCATTCTTTTCTCTTTTGATAAAACAATTAGGTCATTTGGAATATGAAAAGCTTTGAAATCATGAAAGTACTTTATTTGAAGTTTGGGGAAGAAAGGACTTTGATGATAAAAAGAAAGACAGCTATTTCCATTTTAAACAAAGAAACAGCAGGAGAGATTTCTGTAAGACAGTAATAACTCCAATTCTGAATCCATTGTCCATAATATTGGTGACGGACGTTGCAGCATCACTCCTTTAGTAAATTGAGACTAGTCCCAGTAGGTAGAAGTTGCAGAAAGAAATCTTTGGACTCAGAATAATGAAGAGCTTCTAGCATTCAGTAATTTTTGGATGGGGATTTAACCAACTCTTAAGGGAGTGCAGTGCTTATCCCTGGAAGTGACAAGCAAGTTGCAGGTTTATGCCCATTCAACAGAGGGGAGAAGCTCTGAGCATCACATGGGCAATTGGACCAGATAGAGGTTAATTTAAGATCCTTTAACAATCCTGGCAACTTGTGTTAGTTGGTTATAGTGACTCTGGGATAGTGAGTTTTCAAACCCAGTGATTCTATAATTCTTCTAAAGCTAAAAGCTAAGGTTGCCAACTTTCTTTTTATATTTCTGTAGGAGACAAATGAAGAATCCAAACTCTTCTGTCTACCATATAAGCAGGAAGATATTGATTGTTTCAAGTTACTGTCACAATTCCATAATCCTAGCTGGCGACCTTCTCAAAATGAATGAATGAATAAATGAACATACGAATGAGGAAAGGAAATGAGAACACGCGATGCAGAAACAATCCATTCAAGACTAACAAAGTCACTGTCGTTTCTTAAAATTGAGTAATATTCCATTGTAAACATATACAAAATTTTAACAATCCACTCATGAATTGATGGGCACTTGGGTTGTTTCCACGACCTAGCAATAGTGAATTGTGCTGCCATAAACATTCGGGTGCAGATGTCTTTGTAATAGAATGTCTTATGCTCTTTTGGGTAGATGCCTAATAATGCTAT